>JAKSZP010018727.1:0-99222 GCA_022478985.1 Massospora cicadina
GATGGTCCCAATTGATATCTCATTCTTCATTCTTTTACAGTCATTAGAATTTTGGACATCATCCAGATTGCTGGCCAAATTAGATCCAACCAATTTCAATTTGGTAATCTCAGCACAGATTTCACTAATACCCCACAACAGTTCTGCTGAGGTAAGTGTGGGTATTGGAGGTGGGATCCAAAGCGGACGAGCTGTTACCCATCACTCATCTACTATGTGAGTGAGGTCGCCCTGAGTGATGAGAGGTACCGCCATCTTCTTTGGTATCTTTTTATTTGGGAACAGGAAGATGGCCCAATTGAGAGCCAAAGGACATTCCCTGAGACTTACAGGTACTTACTAACTTTATAATCAACCAACTCCTGAACTTTCAGGATGGGAATACTCTGGGAGGCCTCTGCTCTAACCATATCACCAGGAAAGTATTTAAACTCAAGGTAGTCAGCTAGGTCTTGATCAATAAAATTTTAAGAGGCCCCAGTACCCACCAACATAGTTGTTCTAAATTTCCTTAAATAGGAAGAAAGAGTAGCAGAAAGCAGATTTTAACAAGAATAGTCTTTATTTATAACAGATAAAGCTTACAACTACCCAGTAAGGTCTTCATTAGGCATAACCATGCCACATGGATAAGTTTTTGCATCAAAAAGGAGGGGGATAATTGACTACCTCACCACTGAGGATACACACCCCACAGTATCATCAGTAGTAGCATACTTATCAGCATATTGTAATAATAGATCTCTTTCAATCTACTGGCATCAGCAAATTATAAGAGTGGTCAAGCGGGTTTTTAGGGGTTATATGATACATGAAAATTGGATCCAGGGTGGACCTAAAAGCTTATACTCAGCTCAATTTTATATAATTTCTGTTAAAAACGGCGTTTTCAGGAATCAACGGCACAATGCCAATCTGATAGCTAGATGATAATTTCTATCCAACACCAAAACAGTAAGACCCCTGTAAAAATTTACTGATAGTTGTTATTGGCAAGCAACCTAGTAACCTTTTTACTGCACAGGTTCAGTTTCCTCATGCACTTCATCGCATTGTATAATAGAATGAATTACAAATCAATAAAGGTATGGAGACTATTATTCGTAGTTGAGTATGAATTATATCTTAGCCCAACGCTTGGCCAGTATTCCCAATTAAATGCTCATGATGTCATACTTGTAGAATTTGTTCCCTTATCTTGTCCACCTAATCTTTGCTGAGATACCCCAGTGACAGTCTCTTTGGTCCAACACACAGTTGGCAGCTATCCCCAATTGTGGCTCCTTCTTTTCTAGATCCCCGCTCAGATCTTTATTCTTTTCTCTAAGAGTCTTCCAATTATTGCCCTCTGAAATAATATCCTTGAGACAGAACAACACAATATAAGCTGATAGTTTAACTATATACCAAATGGATATTATTACTGTAAACACTGGTTTTTTATTATAGTAAATCCTAGGGAATATATAGTGGGGAAGTTGGCTGTCTCACCCTCAGTTAAAACCTCTTCAATGAAACGGAAGCTGTTGCCATTGAATCACCCATCCTCATCTTGGCAGCAATGGTCTTCCCTATCCTGGCTAGGATTCTGTCATTGGACATCCTCGAGAACTAAAATGGAAAGAGTCAGAAAATGTGTCCCTAACGTTATTCTCTCAATCCAAGCAAACCAACCATATTTGGCTAGCAACCTGCTTAGGTAATGGGACTTTTCACCCATTAAGGTAGGTCACTCACCAACCAATTGATCTGCTAGTTGCAGGCAGCATCACTCGCCTCACAACTTGCTATTCATTCCCAATCAGTTGATGATGAAACCTGACCAATCCCAATTGGCACACCTGATAGTTAATCACTATCAGATGCCCCTATTTTGTCAGCAACTCCACCCGATGAGATCTTAAGTATTTGTCTGTATCAATCCCCAATGGATATGACCAGGTGAATATCTCAAAATCCCCCAAACATAGTAACTCCAAAACTCAGGCCAAATGATTTCCAATTCACTTTGCCTTAGGGAATTTTCCCCTGGCGATACCAGGTAATCTAGCAGGCTGGGAATATGGGCAAAAATCCCACCACATCCCCCTTCTTGCCTAGATAACAAGCAGTAAATGAATGGGCATGAGAACACCACTGCAGAAACTTGGTCAAATACTTCATTTGTTCAAGCGGAGTACACTTTTTAAATACTCAACACTTCTCAGGATGACATTCAGCATACAGGCTTCTTCCTCTTCCTCCTTGCTACCAACTTCTCAGAGCGCGGTCCTCACAATCTACTGTCATGCCAGGCTGATCAATTTACTCATGATGATATTAGTCCCTGGATCCACTTTTCCCCCCATCATAGTATATGGCCCACTGTCATATTCAGGATTCTTGGTCCAGCATCCTTGATTTTCTGATTTTCTCCTCATCCTAGACAGGAAACTCTTGCCATCTATTTTCATTTCATGGCTCAATTAAGAATACTTATTTCTATTTGCCCTTATTATTTCTTTCATAACCTCTTGGCTCATATCATTCTTATTTATTCTCTGGAGAGCTTATCCCATTAATTTTGAGATTAATTTCTCCAAAATTGGAGCCTAATGGATTGTATATTGCATAATGTCAACTTCCATATAAGTCTGACATCCCCCCTCTTGTCCAGCTCATATGTCAAATTCTGAGTTGCAATACCAGCAGCTTCTGAATAGTTTGTCTGATTAAGAGCTCCGTCTCTTCCAGCAGATGAGTCAGGATGCTTGGTGGAACCTCTTCTATGGTCCTTCCAGGACTCAAAAGCCTAGTCTGATGCCAGCAGCTAGTCCTTCCATCAAATTACCGGAAATGGTATCTAATCCCTCTGAAACCAGGTTGGCTATCATTTCAAACAACTCTCAGCCAATTCTTCCTCTGATGTCAATTCCAGAGTTGGTTTTTGAAACTCTCCTGGATTCAGTTCCTTTTGCTGATGCTCTGACTGTCATCATTGATGCTCCAGAGATTATTCCAGTTGCTCTTGATCACTTGTTTCTTTCCAGGTTGGACCTGCTTCAATAGTTCCTCTTCTGACTCAGTCAATATTACAAACCCACTGTTCTGGTCTCAGAGCTTACCATTGGTAACAACATTCACTTCAAGCTCCCCTACACTGAACTCTGAGCCCAAGTCACTGAGGCTTTGACTCTAGCGCTAAATCCCTCTGATCTTGATAACATCATGGATCAGGATACCGCTGCTTATGCTCTTCACTTTGCAGGCCAAGTTCTTTGAAGTTGGTCCACAAAGCTTCCAGCCTCACCTGGGTTCCACCGTTCATTCAGCTTTAGCTTCTGAGAAGCCCATAGACATCACTTGCAGGATGCAATTCGCTCCCTGTACAACTATCTCTTCTCTGGTGCTTCCCATTGGTATCTTCCACTGATGGCGTTGATAGGGGGCATGATTTGGCAACCTCCATCAAGCATCCCTTCTTTGTTGCCAGCCCATATGTCCGGTGTCCTTGATGAAGCCTATCGTCAGGCGTTCAGGACTAATCTTCTGGCTCTGTTACAGTATCAGGATAACTCAGGGTTATTCACCAATTGCCTCTGCTTATACTGTTGCTTTCCTCCCCGCTCTGGGGTTTCATGATTGGCTTCATATGACATCTCAATTTTCCTTCCCCTAGTCACTTTATCGCAAGGCTCTGCATCCACTCAAAGAACGTGGTTCCATGTAGGTCTAGCCCTCACTACCATCTGATCTCATACTGATTTTGACAGGCTGTTCCTTCCTACCGCGATCCATCCTCCCTCCCCCAAGAGGCAACAATAGGCGGAATCATCCCTATACCAAGGACAATTATTAAAAATAAAAATTATAAAACTATATCAGTTTTTTCTCTATGCGGTTTATAATCTTTTTTTCAAATATCTTTTATCAATTTTTTATCTTTATTTTTTTTTCTCATGGGACTTGACCTTGTTTCATATCAGTGGGTCCAACTTTTTTGATTTTCTTCCCCTAAACTGGGTCCTGGGTACTTAAACCTGCCAGTTTTCTATGGTTCAGAGGTTCTTTTTTCGGACTTAACCATCTAGATTGGTTCAGAGGTCCTTTTTTCAGACTTGAACTAATCACCAGGACATGAACAACTTAATGGTTCATCAGTCCTTTGGGAACTCTTTTATTTTTTTCATTGATCCGTTGCTTTAGATACTTAACATGGACTCGATTCACAACTCTTTCATCCAAGAGATTCTTGATGGAGTAAGCATCAGTCACCATATTGGTGATCACTTCAAATGGACCCAACCACATCGCATCTAATTTTTTTCTTTATCCAAAACCATGAATATCATAATAGGCAACTCTTTCCCCTATTTGATATTCTTCTAAGGCTGGTCAGTTCTTATTGTCCATCAATTTTTCTTGTATTCTTTTCTTCAAGGTTGTATCAAATGATTGCAATTGCATATTGATCAGGATATTTGTCAGTTGGTTCTGGTATTGCTCGGTACTCATCCCCAACATAAGTTCCAACATCAAATATAAAATCAGTGGCAACACGGCATTTCTTCCATAAAATAACTTAAATGGCGCCTTTCCTGTTGCTGTATGCTGACTAATATTGTAGGCAAACGTCACCAAACTCAGGTACATTCCTCACGCTAAAGTTCTCCCTGTGACTAGCTTCCTCAGCATTGCGGCCAGTGTTCCATTCACCCGTTCTACCAGTCCATTTGTCTCTGACTGGTAAGGTACTGACATGACTCCTTGGATCCCCATTTTCTCATTTAATCTTAGGATCACATGAGATGTGAAGTTGGTCCCATTGTTGCTAAGAAAAACTTTCGGAAATTCATGCCATTATATCACTTGATCCAGGATGAACCTCGTGGTACTGGTAGTGTCTACTTTTGTTAGGGCTTTATCTCAACCCATCTTGTCAGATGGTCGATAGCAACTATAGTGTACTTAACTCCCCCTGTGCTCATTGTCAGCAGTCCCATCACATCAATGGACACCATGTGCCAGGCAAATCCAGGGCGGACCAGTCAGTATCCAGTTGTATTCTTATGTGGTTTGTGCAGCTGGCACTCCACACAACAAGCTAGATAATCTGTGACATCGTAGTTGATGGATTCCCAGTAATATTACTGAAGAATATGGTTGGTTGTTTTCCTCAGGCCTCCATACCCGACAACCTTATAAGCTGCTTGCACTATAGCTGCTCTTTATGACAGTTTTGGGAACAATAACCACTTCTCATTGATCATCTTGAATACTTGTCCATCCATGGTCTTGGTGTTTTCCATCACTTTCCAAAGTGCACCTTGGATTTCTGGGTCTTGTCCCCGATTTTTCCGTCAACCATTCTCTGGAATAGCTCATCCACCTGCGGGTATACCATCTGTACCATTGGTAACCGTGATAAGCCATCCACGTTCTGGTGAGAAGCCCCCACTCAGTGGGCAATCTCATAATCATAAGCCTGGAGCTTAAGTGCCCATTGGGCCAGTTGTCCTTCTGGATTTCTCAAATTGAGCAGCCAATGGCAAAGAGTTGTCCATCACCACCCTAAAGTGTGTTCCATGGATTTACACCTGGAACTGCTTGCATGCATAAATGACCATAAGGCATTTACGCTCAGTCACAATGTAGTTCCTCTCAGTGGCTGAGAGTGTCCAGCTCACATATTCCACCAGATGCTCATCCCCAAATTTGTCTACTTGGCTCAGTATGGCGCCAATTGCCATCAACAAAGCATTGGTTTGAATAATAAAATCTTAATCAAAATTTTTATATTTCAGAATTGGCGAATCTATTAAATACCGGTGTAACTCATCAAATTAGTCCTGGGCCTTTTTAACCCATTTGAATCCTTTTTCAGATCCTTCAATAAATGGAATAATGGCTCAGCTATTCGGGTGAATTCCTGAATAAATCTCCTAATAGATTGATACTCTCAGCACTCATTCTGGCAATCTCACTTCGCCATAATTTGCAGATTTTCCTTAGTATTGACCTTGTGAATCACATCTCTTGTGCATCCTGAATCATGGTCATTTTTGGGAGAATCCTCTCCAATACTTTTCAACAATTTGAGCACCTCTGTAATGGATGGGGCTCCTAAGTCCCAGCCTGCCACCAGCCCTAAACCACTCCCTCATATGTGGCTGACCAACTCCAAATGGTCCTGTCCAAATGGAGGACCATGCTAGGCACACCAGGCTGAGGTGTGGTGCACCAGCCTCTGTCGCCTCAGGTTACTCTGTCTCCCCTCTATCCAGGGAAAGGCCACTCCAAAAGGATCCTGGCACATCCACCCCCTTCCTCTCCTCCTAGGGCACTGCCATCTGCACCTCTGACTCGCTTTAGTTAAATATATTTAAATAAAACAAGTTCAGCAAAAAGAGGCCTTTATTGGAAGTAGACTTGGTGTTGGAATAGAATTCCAAAGTGAGTCTCATTGGGGCTGACCTCACTTTTAAATACTTCTAAAAAGGCTAAGTAGATTGTGTGTAATGAGGGGCGCAAAAGCCTTTTAAATTGATGGCATCCAGGAAACTCAGCGGCGAAACAGGGGAACCTCAGAATAAGCAACCAATTAAATGAATAATTTAAATCATTCAATTATTGACCTGAATAGGAAAATCTTTCTCGGAATAATGGAATTGCAGCTATTGACATACCTGAATCTCATAATTCCCAACCTTATGAGATTCACATACAATTATCAATCATTACAACCTCATCTTGCTGGCCTTCTGACAGATCAGCAATTTGCTCTTGATCAACCAATAGAATGAAACTTTCAGTCACCTCAGTTGATAATCCCATTTCATTGAGAGTGAAAAATCCTCCATTTGGCCATCAGGATTTCTCATCACTTCTTAGGTTAAAAACTCATAGGCCATAAAAATTGATTTTTATATATTTTATATATATTTTTAACTTTCTTTGCAATGGGACTTGCAACCTACAAAAAGGTTCAGAGGTCCTTTTTTTCCCCTTCATCCTAACTGAGTCCTAGGTACTTAAACCTACCAGTTATCATGGTTCAAAATATTATCCAATTAATATTTAACCAACCATTTGGTTCAGTGGTCCTCTTCTAGGACTTGACCAAAATCTCAGGACATAACCATTTAATGGTTTAGAGGTCCGCTGGGAACATTGCAACTATTTTCTCTTAGGCTCAATACTTTCAATTAGTATTGACCTTCTTCACTATACAACCAGCAGCGCTGTCTCTTCACATATAGGCTACTCTTGCCAACTTTAGCAATACTCTTAATTATTAGGTCTTTAATCCTGACTGGTTATTAGTACAACAGGTCCTAATTTCATCTCTTATTTTGGCAACTGATGCTTTTGGATCCTCTTATCTTATTAGCCAACAGTTTCATCTGATTGTCCAAATCATTTTTCTCCTGAAAACGATTTTCAGCCTTTGTGGCTATCCTTAATTACACAGGTCGTTCTGGCCTCGTTAGCTTGATCTAATTTCTTCTGAATTGATATACTCGTCTCCAGTAAATTCTGATCATGGGTTGAGTGTTATTGATTCAAATGTTTTTTTCCACTGTTTTGGATTAATCATTTCCTGTTTTTGTCTTCATGTCTTCATTGGTATGGCAATCCAATTCTCCAAATTGATTGCTTCCTAATTCCTTTAATGTCTCATCTAAACAATCTCTCCTCAAGACTATTTAAAGCGGACCAAATTTTAACCCAAGTTGTCCCTGCTGATACTCTTCATCTCAAGTAGATGTCTGGTGGAATTGGTTTCCTTGCAGCACTAGATAGTTCCATATCTAGGCTGCAAGTTCTTTTCCCTAAACTTGAGTATCTTCATTTTGCTTCACTTGGAGCTCACTGCTGAGCTGGGTGAACGCCACTGAACATAATCCTCTTCACGTTTTATCTTTGTTACTTCCTTCAGTAACTTATTTCCAAAATTGGAAACATCTTCATAGAACATCATTTTCTATATTCTTCAACTCAACTACCCCTGTAGTGAGCACCAACTTGTATAAATTTACTGATGGTTGTTATTGGTAAGCAATCTAGTAACCTTTTTGCTGCACAGGTTTAGTTTTCTCATGCATTTCATTGTATTGTATAGTAGAATGAATTATTAATTGATAATAGTATGGAGACTATTATCCATAGTTGAGCATGAGCTATATTTTAGCCCAACGCTTGGCCAGTATTCCTGATTAAATACTCAAAATGTTGTACTCAGGAATTCGTTCCCTTACTTTTGTCCACCCAATCTTTGCTAAGATACCCCAGTGACAGTCTCTTTGGTCCAACACACAGTCAGCAGCTATCCCCAATTGTGGCTCCTTCTTCTCTAGATCCCCACTCAGATCTTTACTCTTTTCTCTAAGTATCTTCCAATTATTGCCCTCTGCAATAATATCCTTGAGACAGAACAGCACAATGGAAGATGATGATAGGTTGCCTATATACCAAATGGATAACTTAGAACTAAGTAACTCTTATTATCTTCTTTATTATCTTGTTTTTATTATAGTGAATCCTAGGGAATATATATAGTGGAATTTGGCTGTCTAACCCTCAGTTGACACCTCTTCAATGTTATGGCAGCTGTTGCTGTTGAATACCCATCCTCATCTTGGCAGCAATGGTCTTCCCCATCCTGGCTAGGATTCCATCATTGGACATCCTCAAGACCTAAAATGGAAAGAGTCAGAAAACATGTCCTTAACGTTTTCCTCTCAATCCAAGCAAACCAACCAATTTGGCTAGTGACCTGCTTAGGTAATGGGACTTATTAACCATTAAGGCGGGTCACTCACCAAACAATCAATTCGCTAGCTGCAGGTAGCATCACTCATCTCACAACTTGCTATTCATTCCCAATAAGTCAGTGATGAAATCCAACTAATCCCAATTGGTACACCTGATAGTTAATTACTATCAGATGCCCCTATTTCATTAGAAACTTTTCTAATGAGATCTTGAGTATTCATCTGGCTTGATCTCTGACAGATATGACCAGGTAAATATCTCAAAATCCCCCAAATGTAGTTACTATAAAACTTGGGTCAAACAATTTTCCAATTCACTTCGCCTTAAAATTTTCCCCTAGCAATATCTGGTAATCTAGCAGGATGGGAATATGGGCAAAAATCCCAACAAACCCCTACAAAAATTTTGCTTTTGCTCCGCATAAAGAAGTTTCATTGCAGAGATCATATATGGTTTATTAAGGGACCATCTAGTACTAAAAATATATGTTTTATTAATTTTAGATCTGGTGTGAGACTCGCCCAAACTCAAAATATTTTCCAAAACTGAGTGAGACCCTGTGGGAGTTACTCTACAGATATATCAGAATTTATATCTTGGGAGCCATATATATAGGAATCTCCATGGGTGAAATCACAATGGCTAATTTGACTGAGACATTAATTAAAGACTTGGGGATAGACCTCTGCCCACCCTCAAGTTTCTCTAAAACCACAGGTATGGAAGGAAAAGACTCCTCCCATTTCAAAGGTGCACGTGAGATTTTAGGCTCAGTTTTATAGAGGTCTCCGCTGGAGAAACAAAGACAACCAAATTACCTGCCCCCTTTCCAGTTGAGAAAGAAAAATTACCCTAAAAGAGCTTTAATCAGATGATTGAAGTTAGAAAAGATCACCTAACATACTGAAGCATTTCTTGCAGAATTATTTAAAGTTGAACAAAGAAATAATGTTTCAAACACTTAAGACATAGGTAGGGTCTGATCCTGATTGAAAATTTATTTATATACATTTGAATGGCGTCCAGCCTGATGCAGAGCAAAGAACTCATAAAAGGTTTGGAAGGACAACACATCAGGATAGTGTGCTTCTAGCTAGCGTTCAAAACCTTTCACAGATTTATATAAAATCAGCTGATCTTGGAACACCAAAAAACCTCAGTTGGAAGTAGTAGGAGACAGCTAATAAAGCAAATCCACCCCATAAGAGGGTGGATGAGAGTGGTTTTAGTTTTGTTAGTAGAAGTTTTTAAAGTTATGGAAGTTAACGCCTGTTGAATTTCAGAATAAACTGATGTGGTAAGTCACAGAATAATACCAACAGGATCCTAAAGGGTCTGAGGCCGTGAGGTACAAGCAGGAAGGGTTGGAACTATCCATTTGGACATAGCAAGAATATGCAAAGACACTTAAAATAATTAAATGAGAACACTGTGGTGAGAAGCATAGAGGCCATGATGAACATCCAATGCACCCAGTTAACACTCAGAGAGAGCCCAACGTGGATAATTCTCATGTACATGTATTTTAAAAGGGTTGGTCAACTAATGTCAAGGGTGTGTCTGTAACTCTCTCATTCCCCAATTAGTGGTGAGGAATGCACAACCACACCACCAGGGAACAACCTGCTAATAATAGTGGGAAGAGGGAACCACAAAGGGTGCCATTACCAAAAAGACCCAAGGCCAGGAGGTAAACAATTGTATAAATCATGAGATATACCAGAAATGTAAGGACTTGGTTAGACCCCATTGGGGAGTCCATAACCAAGTGCAGTTCTGAATCTTAGTGATTGGGTGCTTTAAATAAGAGTAATCTAGGGTCCCCAAAAGGGGAAATATAATTTATGGATAATTAGACAAAATGAAGTGGCCTATATATTTTAGACCTCCTTGAGGAGGCCTACAAAGAGGTCAAACCAAGGGACCATCTTATAAGCAAACAAACGAAGTTTTTTTAATAAGTCGACCAACAGATAAGGCTAGTCTCAAGAAATTACTTTAAAAGAATTGGGGGAGATCATTTTCCAAGGAGCGAGGCACTGAGCCCAATCTAACCAAAAAATGCAACTTACCATCCATTATCATACTGTAGCTTGAGTAAGCTCACACTCAAGGTGATTGACTGAAGCTGAATTTTGCCAAATTTTTCAATCTTATAAACCAAATGGGACTCAAAGCCCCGTTTCCTAATTGAATGTAATAACCTATAAAATTTACAAAATTAGCTGATGCACTTCAGTGCCATGGATTTAAAGCTCATCTGACCATCATGCACACTCCCAGAAGCAACCTGGGCATATTTTGCCCTTACCCAGCGTTGGTCCAAGGTGTGCTTCATGTAAGGCATGTCCACCAACTTTGTACCTCTAGCATGGCTCCATTAAATCTTATTGTCGCCATTTATTCCCACAAATTATGTCACTAACTATGATAGAAGTCCTCTGGACGCCTCTTGTGAGCTACTACTTTTGGCATCCAGAACTTCCATTTTAAGGGACACTGCAATAGTGACTACATGTAACAGTGATTTATGGCCTTCCATTAGTCCTAGTAGAGGGGTTGAGAGATTTTATCTATATATAGTGAGTGAGCAACAAAATTTAAATTTGTGTTAACAATTTTCTTTATGTGAAATGTAAAAGTATGAAACACCCACTTATTGGTAGGGCCTTGGGTTCTTTCTATCTTGGAGGCATATGTTGAGAAAAAAGCAAGAGTCTACTTTCTGTAGAAATTCCAAAAACATTAGCAGAGTTTTTCAAAAAACAATTTTCAACCTAGAATAAGTACAAGTTATGGTAGGTGAGGGGAACAGTTGAAGTATACTTGGGAACATTTTGCCATTTTATGATTAATTATTAAAGAGGAGGATACCCCAGTGGTAGAATAGGGACCTCTACCACTGCCTCACCGAGTTCAGGACTGGTAAAGGAACTTTGGGTAGGGTATGTCTATGACTGCACTGGCGTTGTGCACCAATGCTCTGAACTGAGAGCGAATAGCAAGGCAGTCCATGGAGTTCCTGGCCTATTATATGCCGCACATGGAGGTTTTCCAGATTTTATCCTCCTTTTCCATTCATTCAACTTCCCCTCAATTAGGGCAGTATTGTCCCCAGGTTGGCCCACCTCAAAATAAAATTTAAAATTTAATGATTAATTATTAATCTTTTTTGGTGTTAGCACAATTCTTATCCTCAAAGGGGTTTTTGACCTTCAGGGTTTAATTTGGAACACCTACAGGGTATTGATGTTTTTTCAAAATTCATTATATCTGTCCATCAATATTTTCTCAGTTGAGCTAATTTTTTATTAAAATTTGCTTGCTTTTTACTATGACAGGTTGGGTTATTTTGTTATTTGGCAAACAACTTCTAGAGATTCAGACTTGCGCTCTTGCTGTCCCATCAGTTCAGCTTTCTAAAAGGCTGTTTGTACCAAATCACAATTTTTTTGATTTCCCTAAGGTACAACCCAGCCTCAGTGCTGGCTTTCAGAGGCAAAGGCGGTGGAGCAGCAGTGACCCTGCACACATCTAATGTGTGCCCTAAATCTTCTATTTTCATGGGCTCTTTCTCTGATTTAAACCCCTTTTTATCTAAAAAAAGTTTGCCACACAGTTCACCTAAGGGTGAACCTTTTATACAAATTCCTTATATATCTTAAACAATAATTTTATATTAAGAACTGAATATAATATAATTTAACCTAAAAAGTTTGTTTAAAATAAAAATTATAAAAACAAATGGGGTCATCAATTAAGAGTTGATTATGACTTTACTAAACTAATATTGAAAAACAGTTTACAATTTTTATTACAATTAGTTTTATAATTTAGAGTATTTAAGGCAGTCCAACCTTGAAAAGCTATAATCTGCCAAGTTACTAGCCATGTGTCAGGTTTTTGAAGACTAGAACATCCAAAGGGAACATAAAGCTTTTCCTTCTAATTCACTACTCATAACAAGCTATAATAAAATCTATAAAAAAAGAGCCATATTATATAAAAGCACTTAAAAATGGTATTTTATTTGAAAATTTTGAAAAAATTATTAAAAGAAATACCTTCTATATTATATCTGTCATGGGATAGCACAAATGGATAGATTTATATTAAGTTTTAATTATGCTAAGCATAAAAATATTCATATTTACACATTAGATACTGCAACAAGATTATCTTTAATAAATGTATAATACATATATCAATAGATGCCACAATAATTGTTCAAGATCCTTCTACACTCAATATTAAAATTGGAAACATTATGATTTCTTTTTTCTAACAACGTATGTAAGAGAAAAACATACCAATCATACATCTAAGAGTTTCTTTATTGCTATGATACAAATCCAAGTATACTTTCTACCTGTGTGGCCAAATGCCTTTCACTAGCTTTTCATAGTGTGCAATATGGTGAACTCCTTGCATCTTAAACTTCTTACCTGTAAAGTTTTAAGTGTAGCATCAAAAAATACTTTTACAGTTTTGCTAAAACTTTTGTGATTAAAAATATTAAACATTCTAAAGGTATGTTTTTACTTAAAGTTTATTTAAAATGGTATAGTTCTGCAACTGCCTCCCACAAGTTTGATCCCAGTATTAAACTTTGGGTGGGGGATGATTATGACTGCGTTGGCATTGCACACCAACACCCCAAACTGAGATGGCAAATAGCAAAGGCAGTCCATGGAGTTCCTGGCTTATCATATGCTGCATATGGAGGCTTTCCAGGTTTTATCCCCCTTTCCTATTTTCTTCAACTCCCTTAATTGGTGCAGTATTTTCCCCAGATCAGCCCACCTCAAATAAAATTTTAAAAAAAATAAAAATAGTATAGTTTATTTTCAATTCAAATTCAGTAATCTAAAAAATGAAATGATATATAAAAAGAGTACAAGATATTATAATCTTTCAGAGGATAATAAAATATTCATATAATAAAAAATTTATCTCTGGAAAGTAATAATTATTATATATGCATTTTTAAGCTAGATTAAAATAAGATCATATTCATTTGGAATATAATAAACTAAGTGCAAGCTCATTTAACCATAAATTTAAGAAGTATTTCATTAATGTATTAGTTAAATAATATCTAGTTCATAAAAATTAGTTTTTATTATAAAACTTATGGTAAGCCTAAGTTCTCATCTATTATAAATTATAAAAAAATCATCCTCTAATTTAAAGTTTCATTGTTATTAAATCCTAATTTATACAATTTTTCATATTCATTTAACCCTAAAAATCTGCAAAAAAAACCTTGATACTTTTATTATACCTTCCTATAGCATTCTTTTTATTTTTGATTATTCTTTACTTAAACCAAAGGTAAGAATAATCTAAGAAAAAGTTCAGTTACACAGAAAAAATGCTAGTTATAATTTTCCACTTTAATTGCTCCTTATTTATCCTCAGGTATCAATAAATCACTGTTCTGTGCATTTCTTAACATCAACTAAAGATAAAACCTCATCAAGATATAAAAAATGAAGGGGTTTTAAGTTAATTTTTATGAGAAACAAAGTTTGGTATCTTGTCCCACCTTTGCAACATGAACTACAGCTATTAGTGATAAAGTTTAGCTTTAGTTACATAGTATAGCTATCAATAACCACTTATCATGTGTCCACCAGATCAAGGCAACTCTTCAGAAGTAGAATATTCTTATTGAAGGAAGACTAAAAGGATTAACATTTGTTAGAGTATGACAAAGATATCCATAAGACTATGCATAGCTTAGTATCTTAAGGAACCAAACAGACATTATATCTGCTTTCTTGATAAAATGATTCAAGACTGTTCATCCTTAGATGTATATTCAACCCTACAAAATGCTATATGGGTTGAGATGTGCAACTGTAACTGATGCTATACTTAACTTTGGCTCTCTGCTAGCCTATTTTACATGTACATAAATCTAAGCATAGTACTAGCAAGTAAAAAAGCTTTTTATGTAACCTTAAGACAAATTTACCAAAGTAAAAACCAAATGAACTGCTGTTATAAATATATGCATATCTAGGTGATAATAGAGTTTTTTCCTACAACCCATATGCCCTTATAGAAAAGGATAAATTTATACCAATAGATAAACCATATCTATTTTTATTTAACTATACTTATCATCTATTAAACACATTACTTTTCCTCCTTGACTCATTATGATAATTTTTGCTCTTACTCATATCTTATACAAAACTAGGGTATGTTGGTTCTTATATAGGAAATAAATTCATATATATACTCAAGAAAGAGTTATATAACTTTGATATAACAAGATTAGCCTAAAAACTTTCAAAGTAGTCAATACTAACAGCCTTAGTTGGGTACTGTTATCTTGTTTGATACAATTATAATATAAAAAGTTTTCTAGTACTGGATGGTAGCAAAGGTAAGATTTTTGTGTGCAGGTTTATATATTTGATGCTAAATATTTATGAGGTTAAAGCATTAATAGAAGATTTATATATTGCAGTAAGAAAATGCTATAAAAGCTGTGTGCCAAAGAAAGTTTACACCTCTTAATTTTTAAATATGATTAACTTTGGATTTAAAATATACCCCAGTAAAATTTTTCATCAATAATCTAACCAAAAGATAATGGATAGTAATGTGGCTTTTACTTTCCTTTATTTAGAAGAGCATATGGAGACTTGTTGGTATTCACTCATCTTTCATATCATCTTTTATCTTCACCCTATATTAGAATTAATTTAATGTTGGACCCAACCAAATAAACTAAACTAAAACTTCTTATGATAGCAAAATTTCTAGTATTTTTTAACACAAATAGATGTCTTTGTTAGATCTAAGCTTTCTATCCTTTCTAATTTGAGAGATAAGATGATCACTGATTACATAAATAGTTTTTTATTGGTGGTGTTTGATTAATAATAAAGCTTCTTTATAAGCCCTCACTGATAAAGTACTAAGTTCTAGTGTAGAATTTATTATAGTGAGCTTAAAAGTCATAAAAATTAATTATATAGGACAAGGTGTATATATAATTGACAACCCACTAAAAGTTATAATATATTACATAACAAGCATAAAACCTATTAAGCGTTATAAGTTGAAAGTTGCAAGTATGAAGTATTGCTCAAATTTAGCCGTCAAATTGTAATTATCTAGATATTATCTTCAAACTAGACAGTATTGGTTATCATTATTTTGGCCAACCTCTTAAAATTACCTGACATGCAACCATAACACAAATCTTAAAAATCTCACAATAAATCTGTTTATATATGGCTGTGTATAATGTAATTGTCTATTTTACAAAAACGAGAAATTAACAAAAAAGGGAATTTTATTTGTTAATAGTGTAAGGGTCAGTAGTTCTTTGAAATTTATGAGTACAAAGCTAAAGTAAAAGAACATAAATCGCTCATAAAGTGAATATCTTGATAACATCATAGAAAATTTCTAAATCTTTACTCATCCTCGCAAAAAATATTTAATAAGCGCTATTGATCTAATTAAAGAGGTGCATAGCATGATATTCTAGACTGCTTAATTATAAAATTATTTACATGGAACTTACTTAAACTTTTATGAGGTGAATGTTATCTAAGCCCTTAGACTTTCATATCTATATACAACATTCTGAATTAATTCGATCTAACGAAGATATTGGATAAATAGCTTAAGCCTAGCCATGAACTCTAATAAAACTTGGTTACAAACAAATGCAAAAACAGTATATTAAACATTTTCTGTTAGCTTTATTGGAAAGCAAATCTGATAGTGCGTTAAACGTTCTACCCATAAAACATTCAAGAGCTTAAACAACTTCGTGCCCCAACGCCGCCATGGTACCGCCTACCAAATGTAAAGAGCCAGTTACAAATGTCTGATGGCATAATCCAGAGGAAACTTGTGCTTCCGATTGGATCCATTGTACAGCTTGTTGAATTGAAGGATGCACAGAAACTTTGGAATCCTAAAAACAAATGAGTATAAAAAGATCCATAAGTTGTAAATTATTAGAAGCTTATATTCACTTAAGAAAAGGCACAAGCAAAAAGTTAGTTAAGGAAATGAAAGAGTGTGAAAATAATACAATGCTATAATAGAATAATTACACATAAGGGATTCATGGCTTCCCAAGCTTTTGCGAGCCTAGTTTGAAACTCCAAAGCTGGATCGTAATCTATATTGTGATTAACTAGATCATTTTTACAAGGCTTTTCGGGTGAGTAAACAATATTTGGGCAAAAAGTAACACCATGAAAAACAAGGTTTTCCTTCTTCGCAACTGAGCACAAAACCTCTAAAAGCATAAGCCCGTCACGGCCATGCGCCGGATTAAACATTAGGAAGTTTTTCTTGTTTATATCCCTGGCCAAATTGAACCATTGCACACTGGCCTTGATGCTCTCATTAGTGTGAGCGCCATCTAAAAACCAAGCTGCACCATAGCCATCTCTATATACATAACTCCTTCCTGGCCAACTAGTTGCTTCTAGGCCTTTGAGCACAAACTCTGGAAGTTCATTTTGAAACAAAGGCATGTTCTTTCGCTTGTTAAGCCAAGCTTCACACAAGCTGACTGCTAATGATGCGTTTTCAACTTGGTGCTTACCACCTAAGCCTAATCTATAATTAAAACCTCTTTTATGCTTACCAATTTTGACTTCATTATAATTTGAATATTCACTCAGAGGTTTTGCTAACGTCAAAGGTGCCTTTTCGAATTTTCAGCCTTGGATTATTGGCTTAAAGCATTACCTGTTTTTCAACCGACCTTGACTCGAGAGTTTCTTGTGCTTCAGACACTTGATTTGGAATAGTTATCGCTGGTATGCATTTCTGGATGACATTAAGTTGGACAAAAAACTGTGTACCTTTATTATTCCTGCCTTGTGCCAAGCGATCTCTTTTATTGTATTACCAAGTAGATTGGTATGATCAAGCCCCAGATGACATATTCCACAAACAACAGGTTCTGCAACAACATTTGTTGAATCATATTCACCCCCAATTCCCACCTCGACAATAGCCGCATCCACCTTAAATATAGGCTAATATTTTACAAAAGGCTACCTTTTCTCTCATGAAAACATGAAAGGCCATTAGAGTTAGAAATCTGAAATAAGAAGGCTTAGGCAAATCAAGCCTCATGAAATTTGGCTTATGCCCAACAAGACGATCATAGCAATAATAAAAATGTTCCGTAAACTTTTTAGCACTTAAAGGTCTCCCATCAATGCGAATTCTCTCTCTTACTTCAATCATGTGGGGTGAAGTAAAAAGACCTATCAAGAGTAAAAATAAGAACAATTTATGGTATCAAAGTTATTAAAAACAATAAAATACCCGTCTTGATACGACTTTCTTTGTAATTGCTTAAAATATGATGGCAAAAAGAAGAAGTTGAGCCTTTTCCCTTAGTCCCAGTAATATGTATAATATTGAGATGATTTAACTGATTTACCTTTTAAATAAGAAATCAACGATTAACTAAAACCAAAAAAATTTACTTTATAGCCAAGAAGGTCTAAATACTCAATAATCTCAGGCAAAGATTTCTTGAACAAAGTTTGCTTATCCGAGTACAATTGCTGAAGGGTACTAGAATTAGATTGCAGGCGATTGAGATCATCGACTGCAGACTTTTAATAAGAAGTGTTTCAATAAGAGCCATAATTCATAGTTTACTTTATAGTTCCTTTCCATCAGTTAGTAAAGTTTTAAAAAGAAACAAAATCAAATTTATAAAGTAAACATTGATAGAGACAAACTCCTCCTAATTCATGAGATAGGTCTGCCATTTAGATTTTCTAAGTTGCTTAGATTATGATTTTTGATTTAAGTCAAATGAAAATGCAGGCCACCGCGAGTATTAAACATGCACAAATTTTAGTCGAATATCTACTTAAAAAATTTCATTCACTGACTGACTGATTGACATCTGAAACCTTCGAGTCTGATAGGTTCAATCTATTTGGGTGAGTGGGTGAGAATTGGCGAATCATATCGAATCTAAAATTATCGAGCCTGATGGGTTCAATCTATTTGGGCGAGTGGGTGAGTGGGTTAGAATTGACAAATATCATTGAATAATTCACCAAATTGCTCACCTGAAGCTAATCGAGTCAGATAAGTTTAATCTATTTGGGTGAGTGGGTGAGAATTGGCAAATAAGATCAAATCTGAAACTATCGAGTATGATAGGTTCAATCTATTTGGGTGAGTTGGTGAGAATTGGCGAATATTATCTAATAATTTACCAATTTGCTCATCTGAAGCTAATCAAGTCTGATAAGTTTATTTATTTGGGTAAGTGGGTGAGAATTGGCAAAAATTATCTAATAATTCATCAAATTGCTACCTGAAACTCAACAAAAATCAGTATTAGAGTTTAAGTAGATTAAGTAGTTAGGATAAACAACTCGCCAGCCACGAGAGCAACAGTGGAGCTGTTAGTCTAAGTGGCTCGAGAGTAGTGCTGGCACAGCCTATAGGCTACAATGTGAGCTTATCATCTGATAAACTTTAAACATTGTAGTGAAGCACGGGTATCTGGATGTTAGGTTTATATATTTTAAAAACCTGCCTAATTTGGTTCACTTAATTAATAAAATACTTTGGGCAAGTTAAGTAGAAGTTGATTTAGTAGTTTGGAAGATATGTCACATACTCATTTATTCAAGGCAAGGGGACCAGGGGACCCTTCTTGCAGACACAAAAATAAAAAACAGGATAAAAAAAGGAGCAAAATATGCTAAAAAACCCGATTTAGCCTCTAATGTCACATACTCAATAATTTTAAGTATAAAGATATGTTTCGGGTAGCAGTTTGGTGTTATTTGATTGATTCGATGGGTTTATTTTGTTTGGCCGAGTGGTTAATGGCTTTTGGTCGAATTGATAGGACATAGTTTAGTTTTGAGGGGTGATTAGTTATTGATTTGTTTTGATAAGTTCAGTTAGGTTTAGCTGAGTGGTTGGTGGTTTTTGGTTGATTCGATTGAGCAATTAGATTTGGCTGAGTAATTTTGTTTATTTATAATATAAAATCTAAATTAATAAATTGAAAATCTGAAATTTTATAGACACCGTAGCGAAGCACGGGTAAATCGGCTAGTCCAAAACTAAATTATTTGTTTGAGGTGGGTCGACCTGAGGCGATACCGACCGACTAATGGAGCAAATAGGGAAATCGAAATCAATAAATGGATAAATCCGATCAACTTTCACGCTGGCGTTCTGTCAGGACCTCCATGAACCATCTTGCCAGTCACCTCTAAAACTATATTAGATATCCTATTTACTAGTTTTTAGACACATTAAAAACATGCAAAGCTAAAGTAATATATGCAACTGGGTTAATTAGGTGTGGATTAATAAAGCTGTTTAATAAATTTCAAAGGACTTAATATAGTATCAAACTTATTATATATAAACTAATCTATAAGATAGTTGAAATCTGATCTTTGAATTAGGTTAAATCCATTTATTGCTATCTTTGTTGTATGTATAACTTTATTTTTCAATGTAAAAAACCCATGGGACTCTTCTTACCAACAAAACCAAGGCATAAAAATGATTTTATATACCTTGTTTAATCTAATTCTATATTGAGACAGGCGCTTACTTACTCTGACATAACATATAGGAATAAATATTAAATAGATAATCTTTCTCTAGTTGTATTTCTAATGATATCTGTTCCAATGCAACTAATAATTTTGGTATATTGACAGGATATGAGTCAAGGAGATGATGAAGATGATTAACTAAGATATTGCATTTACACATGATGCTATAAATTGCAAGCTTCTTATTTTTATTTTGATAGTTAAGTAATTTGTTAAGTATTCACAACTTAATGACTTAGTTTCTTTGATAAATATATATACTTTAATTTAGCTAAACCTGAAGTGCTATAATTGTGCATTATAATAAGTGTCTGGGAATATTGCATACCTTTTCCTCAAATTTATTATAGATTATGATTATGTAGATATATTCAGTAGCATCTATATAATTTTATGTATATAGCTTCTTTTCATTATATCATTTGACTCCTTTGCTGCAATTATTGTCCTTTATTAAGCAGTTGTAAATATAGTTTTTTAATATAAAAAAGCCATGTGTTATGAGATGATTTAAATTGCTATGAGAAAAGCTAATTACTTTATCAGGTATCAAATTTTTAACCCTCAGGTTAACATCAATCCCATGGGCATACAATCCAGACTTTTACTATATGCAACATTGTTTTTATATTTTAAAAAGTATAATAAAAATTGAGCCTCATAACCAATAGAATTTAATATGATATAAACACTTGGCAACAAAACCTAAAGAGTCTAAAAACTGTTAAAAATTGTGTCAATGTGGGCCAATTAAAAGTAACATCATCTAGCCTATGACTCTAATTAAATTAATATTGGCACCTTATCCTAAAGTAATGACCCTCAAATTACTACACCAATGAAAAGGACATAGCTGCGGTTATCTCAAAGATTCAGAATTTATTTTTTGCATCTAATCCCTATGAATTTTTTCAATGGGTAAAATTTTATTCAAGGACAACCAATAAGCATATAAATTATCCTATTAGCATAACTTCTTATAACAGCTCCCCCTTTCAATATTTGCTAGCTTTTTTAATAGCTGAAATAAAAGGCTTTCTAATTTACTTTGATTTTTCAGCCTATTATATTATGCAAAAAAGTAGTGAAGCTGAAGATGCTGAGGTACTGGTGCTAATTCTGAAACCATGGCATCTTGCACACCTCATGTTGTAAATATAATGTCCCTAGCCATTAAACTCTCTTATCATCATGTAAATTATATGTGGTTTTGACTTTATCTGTAATGAGCAAAATCCTACCTGACTGTTATATGGTCCTACCTTTAAGATAACCAACAAGAGTATGAAGAAGATTACAAGTTTGTCTATGAGCAAGAACTAAACTCAAAGTTTTCAGTTTGTTTATATAATATAAATGATACTTTGGTAGATCATTTTGGGCTGATAATCTAAATTCAAAGTTTGGATCATATAAACCTTAAAAGGTCAAAATATTTAGAAATATTTAGGTATGTAACTGCACTAATATTATTTTAGGCTCAGATTTGAATATAGACATCTTTATATTTTTTTGCTTTTTCTAAACCACAAGAGTACTAAATATTCTTCTAAATTTAAATACATATTAAAACTTGTTAGATTCTCTAACTTTGTTTTCTAAATTTATCTTCTAAATAAAAAGAAATTTAGAAGTATTTTTTATTATATGATAATATACAACATGTATAAGAATTATGAGTTAGTATAGGCTCTAGATTCTCTATTTCCCTTGTCAAACTAACAGTATATACTCTTTGTCATGGAACTTGCTGATTAAAGTAAGACTGGAAATCCAATCTGGGTGTGTAACAACCCAGTGGAAAGCCCAAAATACCAATGTCAGAAGTTCTGATCACTTGTAGAAGGGATCACTTATGGTTATTGTGAGGGAAATAAAAAGTTAAGAACATACCAAAGGCTTATAACAAACCAAAAGGCTGCAATGGGGGCAACCGTGGGTCTTGCTGGGGCATCTACCAAGGGTGTGAGAGGAAAGGAGGATGACCAATCCTCCTGGGTTTGCAGTTGGTGACCTTTGGGCTCTTTTTTAAAATCTTCTGGTACTGGTTGATCATAATAATTACTCTGAAAGTCATTAAAATTTTCAAAATTTTGAAAATGCTGATTAGTTGAAAATCAAATAAAATTGACTTGACTGTTGGGAGGCCTTGGGCTTTGCCTTGCATCCATTGAGGGGTTTCATGATGGGTTAAGGGGTCAGGGATGTCACCAGGATGGTGGATCAATTTTATAAATTGATTTGGGTTGGATTGGCCCTTGGCGAGATGGCCCAGATATTCCAGTGCCTGATTACCAACTCACAGTTGTGAGGATTGCCATTTCTTACTCCTAAACAGAGAATTGCAATTAGTGGAGATGGCCTCATTCTGCTCAAATTGTGACTTATTACTAGCAAATTGGTGGGGCAAATTAGTCTAATTCTCTGACTATTTTGTGAAGAGGGAAGTAAACCTGTATCTTGTCCTCCTGGTGCCAAAGTAGGAGCAGATTGTTGCAAAAAGTTTGGCAAATCTGAAAGCTCTTTGAAAGTGGCAGGTTGGCGTCTCATGCCATGGCAAAATTTTTGGTCATCATAATTACCATTTGGTGGGCCGCTGGATCAATGCTTGGAGGGCCCACTTGATATCTATCAGCCCTAAAATGCATATCACTGAATACCTCACTGGTTTAAGTGAAAGTATATTAAAAAGAGGTGGAGTCTGTGGAGTTTATTTGAGTAAAGATCAGCTTTATTTAAAACTAAAGAGGGAAAATGGACTGACAACTGCCCCTTCCAGAGGCAATTTGCTTTATAAGCAAAAATGGGGAAAAGGGGATTATGGATGTGTTCCTATACAGGGGCAGCTGATGTACTCATAAGTACTTGTCCTGGCCTTGGGGCGTCATCAGATAGCTTATGCACTAGGTCATAAAAGCTCTGGCAACATAAATTTACTGATCCGCCAGGGAGGGACCTTCACTGATCCAATATTTAGCAAATTTTCATGGATCAAAGGGCTGGCAGAATTGGGTTTTGCCCAG
Organism: Massospora cicadina; assembly: GCA_022478985.1. Classification (NCBI taxonomy): domain Eukaryota; kingdom Fungi; phylum Entomophthoromycota; class Entomophthoromycetes; order Entomophthorales; family Entomophthoraceae; genus Massospora; species Massospora cicadina. The sequence goes on from JAKSZP010018727.1 coordinate 23,387, forward strand.
GGTCAATTTCAACAAATATTTAAAGGATTTTTTAAAAAATTTTGAGAACAATTTAATGACTTAGATTGGCACTCCAAGATCCAAAATTTTGGATTCCATATTCTAGACTGGTTTTCCTGACTCAGAAACCATTTTTCTGAGTTTCAAGGTCAATTTTCTTCCTTTCCAAGGAAGTGAGGGATGGCAGGGTGGAGGCAGGGAGGGTAGAGATGCTGTTGGTGACTTATGGCCTGGATTATCTACCTGCAAACCTCCTTTATCCTTTCAACAAAGGAAGAAGCGGCCAAGGTGTCATGTACCAATGACATTATTGTGGGTGTAAATGCTAAAGATAAGGCTGGGCGCCAAAAAGCCCAAAAGGTGAAACTTCAGGCCCTTCCAGACCTGAAGCATACCGTGGACCAGCGCTGGGTGCAGGCCAGGTATGCTCAGGTTGGCCTGGAGGAGGAACCTAGGGCCCAGCCTTGCAGCAAGGCATTTGCATTAAAACGAACTATTTACCAAATTAAGGTGGATGGTTTGGTGTGCTTAGTTTCAGAACAAGGGTTCAAAACCCATTCCTGCTATAAAATAACGCGCTCAGGTCAAATCCAACTTCAGTCAATAACTCAAGTGAAGTCAGTTTCAGCCTATTTTACTAACTTGGATGGAAGTATCACCCTATTGGTGAGTCACTGCTTGGGCCCACTGCAGCATAACCCCAATTTTCCCATCCAAGCTTAAATACATTTTCCATTGACAAAAATTCCTTGTTGGTCGTCTTTCCATTTTAATAAAACCCAATTTTTTGCACATTTCTATGTTATTTCCAGTTAACCTGTGCATGAACCTCTTTAAGGAGGTCTCATGATATATTAACCAATTGATTGTAACCACAGTAAGACCTTCTTTTGGTGCTCCATTGGGCCGCCCAGGTTCCCTCCAACCTGTGCCACTCCCTACTGCTCCCAACCAGCACCCCATCATTTCCATTGAAGGTTTCCCACTGTGGATAACCAATTTTGCAGTTAGCTGCTCCAGCTCCAGCACCATCTGCAGGGCACTAGCAGCTGCCCTTATATCAGCTGGTTTCCTGGTATTGGCCTTGTGCAATCTGCACTGACATGCTGGGAAATGGAGAGTTACAGATACTCTCCTGACACAAGGGGGATACTGTGGAGGGATCCTTTAGGGCCAATGTGGTAACCCAAAGTTCATCAACCACATGTTTCAAGTCCTCCAATTGAGCCAAGGGCTCCAAATGAGCATTAGGTCCCTTTTTCTTTCTATTAGGAAATTTTCTGATCTAACCCAAGTGGTTGATTCTCCAGACTTAAACTTTTGTCAACAAATAAATTTGGGCGTTATGTTTTTAAAATTAGGGTCACTTAGATGATAGCTCATTTCTGCTCCCTGATCTATCTGCACAGATCCTTGACCACTTGCGTTGATTGAAATTGATAAACTGGGCAATAAAAGTATGAAGACTATTATCAAAGTTGATTGCCCAAAAGCCACATTAAGTAAAGGGCCCAACGCAAGGCAGGTGCTCCTTCATCTTGAAGATATGTTTGTACTGGTAGGAAAAACTTCCCTTTTCATTTCATGCATAGCCAAGACGAGATTTAATAACAACTACTTAAGAATATCTGACCCTTGCACTCTTATCCCAAGAGTAAGTTATACAACTTAAGTATAAACAACTAAGTTATTATCAAGTTTTAATCTAATTTTATTAGGGAATTATTGGGGGTTTTTATAGTATAGTTGCGCACAGCTTTTCAGCTGTCTATTGGAAACAATTAATTGTTCCCCTAAATTGGATTGACCCTCAAGTTTTTAACACCAAGTCATGGTGGGTATCCTTTCATTTTATTTTCTCAGGTAACGTAATAATCAAACTTTGCAACTGATTTATTGGCGTTAGGAACTTAAAACCAATCTGATTCAAATTGTGTTACCCAATGATGATTCTACCTTTTTTTCACAAGCGTTAGAACGCCTAGGTAGTTTCTGATGACTTCCCATCCATTCACTCTAAATGATTTTCATTATAAATTTGACTGTTGGTGTTGCTCCCTCTCAAATTCTTACTTGATACTGGTGGGGATGATCCCTGACAAAAATAGACAAATAATTGAGTTGAAAACCATCTATGATATATCTAATTGTAACCAAAAATTGTCAAATTGATTAATTGTTCAATGGGTTGGATAATGTGATCAACCAAAATTCCAACATATGTAACAGAACGTATTACAATCTATCCTTATAAATTGAGATATTTGTAATGATGGGATGCATGGCGGCTCCCCCTTTTGGGTTGGGCACCACAGGCTAAAAATAAAAAAAGATATTTGGAATGATGGTAAAAACCAATGGTTTGAATTAATTTCGCCACAGTCTTTTTAATTATAATTTTATATTTATATTGTCCAAATTATGGAAATTAGGGCTTTAACTCACTGAAATGACATGCAAATTGTCTGGGTTTCACATCTAATTTATTTCATAATTTTGACTCAACGGTCAGGTTTATATTCCATAGTACCCTATTTTAACCCTCTCAAGTTGTAATTTTATCTTCTTTCTGGTTGCCCTATCCTGCATTTCCACCATTTGTGGGCATCCTAATCAGATAGGGAATCTTAAAAAACGATAATTTTGCTTAATCATTATTATATATTATAAAGTATTTAAAGTACCTATGTATCCCAGGTTGGTCAGCAATCTGTTCAAAATCAATTGGACGTTGAATCCTTCTCAACAGGTGCTATAAGTCACAAACCATGTCCTCAGAAGGTGTGAGGTCATTTTGAGGTATTGATGGGCCTGCCAATCTTGCCACACCTCAACTTGGTTGTGGTCACCAGTAGAGACTCATGCAATTTTGTATCACCAATAAGTGTATACTTCATGGGTTCAGACAGGTGGCTAGAGACTGGCAGAGTATTGGCTGCCACATTGGACCTCTGCCCAAAATGAGCAATTCACCTGAGTCACCGCCAGGCCATTCCATTGAAGTGGAGGGCAATTGATCTAAATATGGTGCCTGACAACCTAATACCGACCTATTCGCTGCTCAATTAAAGAAACTATTTTCCAGTGTAAGGTTACATGTATCAGGATGGCGAGCAAGGTCTTGGGAATCTTTTTTGTTACACACCATCTTTCTTAAATTTATAGCTGATTACAGCCTTGAGCACAAGTCAGGAAAACTTCTCCAGTATAGTTCAGATATCTGAGCAGTAATCTAGCTTATATTGCTAAATCATTTATTTCATACAGGAGAGATAATGTCCTTCACATTATAAAGGACATCAATTTTTTTGGTACTTTGGGGAGATGCTACAGAGCCATAAGTGAGAATGATCTTCATCTAGTATAGTCACACTACCGCAGTCTTTATGGTTGTGTTTTTCCTGCTTTCCTCATTTGTAAAATATTCCACATTTTTTTATGTCAACATAGTACAAGAATTACATATCTGAGCGCTAAAAAGGAGTTCAGTAAAACCTCATTGATAGTATAAAAGCTTCAGAAATCAACACAAATAGATATTTATGCATGAGAAACTTTAAGACCATTTTACTGTAGCAGCTGGATATTCAACTGCATCCCCCAAAATGACTTAGTCATTCTATAGGCATTATCAAATCATCTGCCTAAAAAGGCTGTCTCAACTTATTGATATGTTAAGCTTAATCCCTATATCTTTAGAGGGATTTCCAATCTTGTGGATAATCCAGCTAAACATTATGAGACACAAGATGTGGCATGGGCTATATTATTGGATTTGATACAAGGTCTAAACCCAGTCAATGAATATGCACGCTTGTTCACACCATTAGATAAGGCAACTAAAGTTAAAAAGTCACAAATTACAGAAATTTTTTGTCACCACCTAAATTGGGATTTTCTCTTGTCTCTAGTGACATCTCCTCACACAGATAGTTTTAAGAAGGATCTCAACCTACCCTATAGGTAGAGAGTCATCTAGTAATGATCAACTCCCATGAGGATGAGGAACGTTTGGCTAACTCAATGGAGGATTCAAGGAAGCTCTGTAGAGCAGGTTTGAACCATTTTAGTCTACATAGAATAAGATAGATTATTTATAAAACCTTGTAACTTACCCCAAAGTCCGTCTACATCAAGATCAAGCACCAAGCATTCATAAAACTTTATATATAGTCTTCAAAATAAGAATTTAAGCTCATAAAAACATCAAACTTCTGCTTATCATTATATCTTGACTCCTTTCTGACTGATTCAAAAGTTTCAACTCAGACCACCAATGTGTTGGCATTGGTTGACACAGGGGCGGGTGACACTTATATTGACATGGAGCTAATGTAAACCTTATGTCTAAAAATCCATAATAAGAGTAAAGTAACATTGGTGGATGCTACCAAGATTTTATAGTTTGGAAAACTGACTGATCAATGACCCTAAGCAGAAGGACTACTCATTTAAAGAAGAGTGTAGTGTCCTCAGAAACCTACCATAATATTTATAGGGCTGATTAATATTTGGTTAATAACCCCTATAAACTTATTACTTGCACAGGTTTGGATTTTGTGCAATTCATCTGCGCTGTATAGTTGATATAATTTGGTCAATAATAGTAAGATGACTATTATCTGTAGTTAAATAAAATTCTTAGACCTCATCACAATGCTCAGCCAGTATTTCTGCTCAAAATACTTGTGATGTCTTGAAATAGGGATTCATTCCCTCGTACTATATAACCCAATATTCTCTTAGATTCCCATTGATGGCTTCTCCAGTTCAACACACAGTCAGCAGCAATCCCCTATTGTTTCCACTTCTTCTCTAGATCCCCATGCAGATCTTTACTCTTTACTTTAATAAGTCTCTCAATTATCACACACAGCAAGAATATCCCTGAGAAAGAATAGAACAAATGGATGCTGATAGAGTTTACTAAACTGATATATCTACTATATACTGTATAAACTATAAACTGTAAACTGGTTTATTATAAGTGAATTTTAGGGAATTTATAGTGGTAATTTGGCCATCTAACCCTCAGTTGACACCTCTTTGATGAAACGGCAGCCCTTGCCATTGAATTACCCATTCTTGTCTCAGCAGCGATGTGTTTCCTCATCCTGTCTAGGATTCCGTTGTTGGACATCCTTGAGACCTAAAATGGAAAGAGTCCAAATTTGCCCCTAATGTTTTCCTCATTATTTTAAGTGAACCAACCATATTTGGATAGCGACCTGCTTAGATAATGGGACTTGTTAACCATTAAGGCAAGTCACAAACAAAATGATCAATTCACTAGTTTCTGGCAGCATCACTCGCCTTGCAACTTACTATTTACATTTCCAATCAGTCTGTGATGAAACCCAACTGATCCCAATTGGCACAACTGATAGTTAATCACTATCATATGCCCTATTTTGTCAGCAACTCCTCTAATGAGATCTTAAGCATTTGTCCAGATTGATCCCCAATGGATCTGACCAGGCGAATATCCTAAAATCCCCTGAACATAGTTACCCCAAAATCAGAATCAACTGATTTCCAATTCACCTCACATTAAGGAATTATCCCCTAGCAATTACTGGTAATCTAGCTGGCTGGGAATATGGGCAAAAATCCCAACACATCCCCCTTTTGCCAAGATTTCCAGCGATAAAAGGTTAGGGCAGGAGAACACCACTTTGGACAATTGGGCAAATGCTTATTTTTCATAAGCGGAGTACAATCACCAATATTCAATGCTTCTCAGGATGACCTTTGGCATGTGAGTCTCTTTCTCTTCCTCCTCACTACTGCCTGCTCAGAGCGCGGTCCCCACAATCTACTGTCATTCCAGGCTGATTGATTTACTCATGATGTATTAATCCTGGGATCCAGTTTCCCCCGTTAGGACATATGACCCAATGTCATATTCAAGATTCTTGGTCCAGTGTCCTCAATTTCCTGATTTTCTTCTCATCCTTGACAGGAGACTCTTGCTGTTGATGTTTATTTTGTGGCTCAATTAAAAATGCTTATTTATGTTTACCCTTGTTATTTTCTTAAAAACTCTTGGCTCATATTATTCTTATTTATTCTCTGGAGAGCTTATCCCCTTAATTTTGAGATTAGTTTTTCCAAAATTGGAGCTTAATCAATTGTAGAGTGCATAATGTCAACTATCATATAAGTCCGACATCCCCCTCTCATCCAGCTCATATGTTGAATCCTGAGTCGTGGTACCAACAGCTATTTAACAGTTTGTCTGATCAAGATCTTTGGCTTTTCTGGAAGATGAGTTGGGCTGTGCAACGGAACCTCTTCTATGGTCCTTATAGGATTCATACGCCTAGTCTGGCACCAGTGGCTAGTCCTTCTGTGGAACTTCCAGAAACAGTAACCAACCCTTTGGAAACCAGAATAACAATTTTTTCAAATGACTCAGCCGATTCTGCCTCTGTCATCAATTCCAGAGTAGGATCTTAAAACTCTCCTGGATTAGGCTCCTTTTGCAGATGCCCCAAACATCATTCTTGATGCTCCTGAAATAATGCCCTTTGATCTTGATCACTCCTTTCTTTGCTGGGTCAGACTTGATTCCCGAGTTCCTCTTTTTGACTTGGACAATATTACAAACCAGCTGTCTTGGCCACCGAGCTCACCATCAACAACAGCATTCATTTTTGAGCTCCCCTACGTTGAATTGAGGGCCCAGGTCACTGAGGCTTTATCCATAGTGCTGAATCCTTCCAATATATAGAAAATTCTAGATTGGGATATTGTCACTTATTCTCTTCGCCTTGCCAGCCAAGTTCTTTTAAATTGGGTCATGAAGCTTCCAGCCTCTCCCAGGTTCCATCGCTCCTTCTGCTTCAGCTTCTGAGAAGCTTGTAGTTGATGCTTGCAGGATGCCATTTGCTCCTTGAACGACTGTCTCATTTCTAGTGCTTCCCATTGGTATCTTCTGCTGAAGGCTTTAATAAGGGCATGATTTGGCAACCCCCACCTAATATCCCTTGTTCGCTGCCAGTCCATATGTCTGGTTTCTTGATGAAGCCCACTGGCAAGTGCTCAAGACTAATCTTTTGGCTCTGGTACTATATTGGGACTATTCAGGGTTATTTGCTGACCGCCTCTTCCTGTACTGCTGCTTCCCTCCACACTCTGGGATTTCATGTTTAGCTTCTTTTGACATCTCAATTTTACTTCCCCTAGTCACTTTCTCACAGGGATCTGCATCCGCTGAAAGAACTTGGCTTCAGGTAGGTCTAGCACTCGCTAGTGTCTGATCTCACATAGATTTTGATGGTTTATTCATTCTTACTGCGATCCATCTTCCTTTTCCCCAAGAGGTGACATAGGCGGAATCATTCCCAAATCAAGGATAATCAATAAAAAATAAAAGTTTATAGAAATATATCAGTTTTTTCTATGCAATTTTATAATCCTTCTTTCCAATATCTTTATCAAATTTTTACTTTTCTTCTTTTTTCCATAGGACTTGACCTTGTTTCAGTTTAGAGGTCCATCTTTCTTTATTTTTCCCCCAAACTGGATCCCAGGTATTCTTAGACCTACCAGTTTTCTATGGTCCAGAGGTCCTTTTTTCATAATTAACTATCTAGATTGGTTCAGAGGTCCTTTTTTCGGACTTGACCTAATCATCAGGACATAACCAACTTAATGGTTCAGCGGTCCTTCAGGAACTCATTTTTCGTTATTTTTTCATTGATTCATCGCTTAAAATACTTACCATGGACTTGATTTACTACTCTTCTATCCATGAGATTCCTGATAAAGTAGGCGTCAGTCACCATCTTGGTGATAATCTCAAATGGACCTGACCACAATGCATCCAGCTTATTTCTTCTCACAAAATCATGTGTATCATAATAGCAACTCTTTCACCTATTCAATATTCTGATAAGGCCAGTCAGTTTTTATTGTCCGTCAATTTTTCTCATATCCTTTTCTTCAACGTAGTATTGAATGCTTGCAATTGCATTTTGATTAAGATATTCATCAATCAGTTCAGGTACTTCTCAGCAATCCCTGATGTTGGTTCCTCCACCAAATATAAATGGCAGCACCATGGCCTTTTTCCTGTATAACAACTCAAATGGTGTCTTTCCAGTTGCCATATGATTACTGTTATTGTTGGCAAACGTCACCAAACTCAGGTACGTTCCCCATGCAGAAGTTCTTCCTGCAACCAGCTTCCTCAGCGTCGCAGCCAGAGGTCCATTCACTCATTCTACCAGTCCATTTGTCTCCAGCTGTTAGGGTACAGACACAACTCTTCAGATCCCTATTATCTCATTCAACTGTGGGATCACATGAGATGTGAAGTTTGTCCCATTGTTTCTAAGCAGGACCTGCAGGCATTCATGTTAGTATATTACTTTATCCAGGATGAACTTTGCGGTGCTGGTAGCATCCACTTTCGCCAGGACCTTCATCTTGACCCATCTCATCAGATGATCGATTGCAACTATTATGTACTTGACTCCCCCTGTGCTCATTGTCAGTGGTCCCATCACGTCAATGGACACCATATGTCAGGCAAATCCAGGGTAGAACAGTCGGTATCCAGTTTTATTCTTATGTGGCTTGTGCAACTTGCATTCCACTCAGCAAGATAGATAGTCAGCGACGTCATAGTTGATTGACTCCCAGTAGTACCTGCAAATATGGTCAGTCATTTTTTCTCAGGCCTCCATGCCTGACAACCTTATGAGCGGCTTGAAAATAGCTGCTCTTTCCAAGGCTTTGTGAATAGTAACCACTTCCCGTTAATCATCTTAAACACTTGTCCATACATGGTCTCAGTGTTTTAAATCATCTTTCAAAGCCTACCTTGGATTTCTCAGGGCTCGTTCCTGATTTCTCCATAGACCATTCTCTGGAATAACTCATCCGCCTGCTGGTATACCATCTGGATCATTGGTAGCCGCGATAAGCCATCTGCATTCTGGTGAGAAGCCCCCACTCAGAGGACAATCTTATAATCATAAGCCTGTAGCCTAAGTGCTTATCAGGCCAGTTTTCTTCAGGGCTTCTCTAATTATAAAGCCAACGCAATGAGGAGTGATCTGTCATCACTTTGAAGTGTGTTCCATGGATGTACATCTGAAACTGCTTAAGGCGTAAATGACTGCAAGGCATTCCTGCTCAGTTACAGTGTAGTTCCTCTCAGTGGCTGAGAGCATCCAGCTCACATATGCCACTGGGTGTTTGTCCCCAAGCTCATCTACTTGGCTTAATACAGCACTGATTGCCATCAATGAGGCATCAGTTTGTATATTAAATTCTCATTTGAAATCTGGATATTTCAAAATCATAGAATCTATTATGTACCAGCATAATTCATCAAAGGATTCCTTCGCTCCTTCATTCCATACAAATCCTTTTTTCAGATCCTTCAATAGATATAAAAAGGGCTTGGCAATTTGGGCGAAGTCCTGAATAAATCTTCTGTAGTATCTGACCATTCCAAGGTACACTTGGATGCCTCAGACACTCATCAGCACAGCCATCCATTCTATGGCTTCTATCTTCTGGGCTTGCAGCTGCAATCCACTAGAGTTGATCATGAATCCCAGATATTCCAACTCTTTTTTGAAGAAGTGACACTATCTCAGCTTAATCTTCAGGTTGGCCGCAAACAGTTTCTTAGATACTTCTTTCTAAGTGGTGTAGATGATCAGTAGATGTCCTACTGAACACATTGATATCGTCCAAGTATACCAGGATGTACGACAACTTCAAGTCGCTCAGTATAGCGTCCATGGCCCTCTGGAACGTTGCAGGCGCATTGCATAGACCCTGGGGCATCCTCATTGGTTGCTATAGCCCCTTCATGGGAATAATCACACATTTTTCTTGGTCTTCTCTTGGCAAATCAATTTTCCAACATCCTGATATCAGATCCATCGCAGAAAAATACTTCACTTCTCCCAATTGATCTAGTGCATCATCAATTCTTGATAGGGGATATGAATCCTTTTTTGTAATCTTATTCAGCTTTTTGTAGTTAATAACCACCCGATTGGAGCCATCCTTTTTATTCAAGATTAGAATTGCACTCACACAGGGACTTGATGATGGAACTAGAAGCCCATGCTTCACTAGTATGCTGATTTCTTCTTCCACTACTGCTTTGGCTGCTTTTGATTGTCAAATCAGTCTCATCCTGATTGACAAATTTTCCCTGGTATTGACCATGTAGATCACATCTCTTGCGCATCCCAAATCATGGTCATCCTGGGCGAATACTTTCTCAATACTTTTCTAACAATTTGATAATCTCCTCTTGCTGTCCTTCCGCCAGATCAGCGAGTTGCTCTTTATCAACCAATAGTTGATACTCTCAGTTACCCTGGACAGTAATTCCATCTCATTGAGGGTCCTAAAATCGTGGAATTTCCTCAATTTGGACATATAGAATTAAATGAACAAATGCAATGATTTGATTCTTCCTAATCTTTATCAGTTTTTCACTTAAATTTGCTAGAACTCGAATTCCTCCATGGCACAGCTTTATTATTCCAGGATCCACTCAAGGCTCTACTCTGGACTTTCTCCAGGGGCTTCTGTCCTCCCCATACAGCAGCTCAGTATCTCTAATGTCAATCCCATGTCAACTATCATCTGGGATCCCGGCAGTATGGTTTTCTCATCCTTGATACTCAGTGGAATTCCCCAATTTAAATGATTTCCATCAGCATATCTTGTCACTTCTGACCAACTAATTGGTATTAATTTGGGACAATGTCATTATTGTATATCAAGTTAATGAAGTTAGTTCTCCTATTCAGCGGAGCTTCCCCATCCTTCTGATAGACCAATGATAACGTCTGACCCAATATGGTCAACATATTATCCTTGAAGTTACACCTAACTCCATAGTTCCTTAGAAATTCTGTCCCAATCATAATGTTGTAGTTTTTATTGCCCAAAACTAATGCTGGTGCAGATAACACCAAAGATCTGAATTGAAGTGGCAAAGCATTATACACTCCACATGAGATGGTGGTATTCAGCCCAGCTGTCATGTACTCCTTCTTGCATTCCAAACCAGGCGAGATCTTTATCCTTTTCACAGCTTGGTCGAGACAATGTTGATGGGTGCTCTGCTGTCAACAATCACCTTTACTTATACTAAATTCACCTGTATATCTATATATGTACACTTGAGAGATTGTAAGATAGTGTTTACTGAGTGTATAGCAGCATATTTAGATGAATCAAGGGTGTAAATAATTTGCGCTAATAAATCAGGAAATGATATCTTTATTGAACTGAGGGGGATCGACAGGTTTGCCTCATCTAAATGGACTTTGATCAATTCATCAGGATTATCTATAGCTTGGATCTTGTCCGCCAGTTGATAGGCATACCTCCGGGCAACTTCCTTAAATATCTCGGGGTTGATTCTCTTTGCCACAGATCTTGTTACTGCATTAATGTCCAAATTGACCACTTGATACATTTGATCGTGATCATCTTCATCCATGAACAGATCATTGATATCAATTTCCTCATGCATGATATTGGGAGGAACAGGCTTCTCCAAAGCTCTAGACAGTTCCCCATCTAGGCCGTGGGCCCTTTTCCCAACTCCTTTGTGGCAGCAGACTCTTTCACTTGGACCACATTAATTTGATCCTTTGTCTCCTTACAATGTACAGCAAAATGTCCATTCCCTCCACATTGGTAACAGACCTTCTCTTACTTATTGATCCATATGAACTCTTTGGGCTTATTCCATGGCACAGTTCAGTTGTTCATCTCTTTAGCACCTTTGTTCCCCTTCGTGGGATTCAAATTGTATACTGGGTTTGAACTTAAATTTCTATTTGGGGCATCAAAGGTTGCTCCCAAGTTTTAAATTATTTACCATCTGAGAGGTAGTAATTTTCCATAGCAAACATAAAAGACATCATTCAGTGCAAATTATGATAGGGCCAAAGGGCCACTTGTAATGTGATTCTGGTACCAAAGTCATCCAGTACCTTAGCTCCAACCAGAATTTGTGATTCCTGGTAGAATCAATCTGCGAAGCTTACTAAAGATTTGTCTTTATGGAACTGGACGCCCATAAACTCCTGTTTGCGCTTTGACATGCACATTGGGCTCAAAAATTCCTTCATTATGGTCACTTTGGCCTCCACGTATGACCAGCTGTCCCCCTTCAGGTGGTGCAACACTAAGTTTTGACAGTCAGTGTCTAGGCAATTCATGACCATCAATGGCTTTTGATAATCACCCTATCCATACATAGTCATATCAAACAGTCAGTAAAATCTGGCATTATCCCGATGGAATGTCAGCAATTTCAGCGTTGCCTTAAAACTCTACCTAGGTATCTTTAGCCGATTCTCTAGTCTTGGATACTCAGCTCACTTGGGGAGTGACTTTGGGTGTCATCTCCAAAATAGTGGAAAAAGCGGGCAGCATGTTCCTTGGGGTATTTGACTTCCCATTTATCATATGAGGACCTCTTTCTTTGGCATCAGTTGCCGCATAGACTCACAATCACATTTGTGAGTTTTTAGCTCCTCAATATGTTTGATCAGTCACTCAATGTCAGTGCTGAAATTTCTCAAAAGAACGCGATTTACTTCATGCTCCACTTTCAGATATAAGACCTCTCGAATTAAGTACCCTTCTTTCTTCTTTAATGACGCTACTTTTCCAAGTAACTCATTCCTGAAACTAGTGACATTATTGATCCCTTTTTCCATCTTGGCAACTCTTTCTTCCAAGACTGCGAATTCTTAATGATCCGCTGAGTTTAGGGCATTCTGATTAACAGTGGCTAACTTTGTCCATAGTTTTATTAACTCATCTTTAAATGACATCCTTCTAAGTTCTTCTTTGAGTTTTAAAAAAAACCCCTTGGGGCTCCTAGTGTGGACAACTATTGCGGGATGAAGGCCTGGGGTACTGCTCCCCACCACACTAGGGCTGCCTGAATCTAAGCCGCCCTCAAAAAATATGGGGCCCAATCACAATTGGGAGTAGCTCATGCTACCCCCTAAACTGATATATGCCCGCCCTGTTTAAGTACTAGGTAACTCGTCTGCACCAGCCAGGACAGGAAATATGCCTCTCATCCCCCTTGCGGGGGATAAGACCCAATGACCCCCAATTTTAAGGACCCTGATGGGGGAGAAGCCAAAGCCCTCCCCTTTGTCACCTGCTTTTTTAGTGGAGTTATGCTCTACGGCCCCTTTTTGTCCAGGAAGCCATGGAGTCCTTTTGGATCAGCCTTAATTTTCTTGCATGATCCATTTCGCTGCCAGCCAGCTCATGCTGACTGACCGGCATCTAGCTGAGCTTCATGCCAACTTAACAAACTTTGGTATTTATTGTAGGCAGGTGCACCAGAGTGCAGCCAACCAGGATTGCCCCTCCCTTATAAGTTCTTCTACTCAACTACAACCCTGTAGTGAGCACCACTTTGTAAAAATTTTTGGGTTTGGTTACTATTCAGCCAATAACCCCTATAAACTTACTACTTACACAGGTTCAGATTTTGTGCAATTTGTCCACATTGTATAGTTGATATAATTTGGTTGATAATACTATGATGACTATTAACCTTAGTTGAATGGAATTCTTAGATCTTGGCCCAATGCTCCGCCAGTATTTCCACTCAAAGTACTTGTGATGTCTTGAAATAGGGATTCATTCCCTCAAACTGTACAGCCTGCTCTTCTATTAGGTTCCTGTTGAAATCTTCTCTGGTTCAACGCACAGTTGGCAGCAATCCTCAATTTGTTTCCACTTCTTCTCTGGATCCTCACTCAGATCCTTATTATTTTCCTTAAAGAGTCTCCCATTTATTGCACACAGCAATAATATCCCTGAGAAAGAATAGAACAGATGGATGGTGATAGAGTTTACTAAACTGGTATATCTACTATATACCGTATAAATTATAAACTGTTTTATTATAAATGAATTCTAGGGAATTTATAGTGGGGATTCGGCCGTCTAACCCTCAGTTGACACCTCTTTGATGAAACGGCAGCCCTTGCCATTGAATTACCCATTCTTGTCTCAGCAGCGATGTGTTTCCTCATCCTGTCTAGGATTCCGTTGTTGGACATCCTTGAGACCTAAAATGGAAAGAGTCCAAATTTGCCCCTAACGTTTTCCTCATTATTTAAGTGAACCAACCATATTTGGATAGCGACCTGCTTAGATAATGGGACTTGTTAACCATTAAGGCAAGTCACAAACAAAATGATCAATTCACTAGTTTCTGGCAGCATCACTCGCCTTGCAACTTACTATTTACATTTCCAATCAGTCTGTGATGAAACCCAACTGATCCCAATTGGCACAACTGATAGTTAATCACTATCATATGCCCCTATTTTGTCAGCAACTCCTCCTAATGAGATCTTAAGCATTTGTCCAGATTGATCCCCAATGGATCTGACCAGGCGAATATCCTAAAATCCCCTGAACATAGTTACCCTGAAATCAGGCTCAACTGATTTCTAATTCACCTCGCATTGGGGAATTATCCCCTAGCAGTTCCTGGTAATCACGCCAGCTGAAAATATGGGCACAAATCCCAACACCTGCCTTACCGCATGATCTTGGGGATGAGATGTCAGTATTTTTTTGACACATCTTTTGACCTGAGCTCCAAGGAAATGAATCAGACTTCATTTAATGGTGAACCTGTTACTTTGGAATTTGAGGTAGATGGGTCTAATTTTCGATAATGGGTATGGCGTTAGAAAACAAACCATCTGAACAAATTCCTAAAGAATACTAGGAATATGCACACCTGTTTAGGACAAAAGAATTCTCTTTTTTACTAGCTACAAGCCACCTAGCATTCTCATTCAAGTTTAAGGAAGGAGCTGTGTTGCTACATGATAGCCCATTATACTCACTGAACCCAAATACTAAGGGTGCTTCTGTTAAAGAAATGTCATAACAGAAGTTAATTGTCACATTAAAGTCCTTAGTCATTTCTCCATCATATGTTTGCCATAAAAATGGTGATTTATGACCTTGCATTCACTTTAAAAGAATTAATGTGATAACTGTACCTGATCCATATCCAATTCCTAAAAGGATATTCTGCCCATGATTACATATTGAAAGGGTTTCACAAAGCTTAATCTAATGAACGCATTTAATAAGATACTAGTGAATCCTAAGAATAAAAAATACACAGCCTTCAAATTCATTAAGGCGTCTATGAGTATTAAGTAATGTTCTTTTGGATTGCACAATGTTCCTGCAGTGTTCCACAGAATGACTTCTCAAACACTTAGAAATTTGGTAGATAAATGCTGTTTCACTTATATATGGATGACATCTTAATATTCTTAAAGGCATCAAATCGCATCATAAGGTAGTTGTTCAGTTTAGTAGCATTACAAGTGCAAACCTAAAACTGAAGGTAATAAAATGTGAATATGATAAAGAACAGTTTTAGGTAATGTGATATTCAAGGATGGACTAACAATCTGTCATATAAGGTTTATGAAGTTGAGCAGTGGAATGCCCCACTTGATAAAATGGGATAAGCAGTTTTCTAGAATGATGACCTTGTTTCAATGCTTTATAAATATCTTCCATAAAAAGCCGCTCCCTTAACATATCATATGGGTAATGTTCCTTTTACTAGAGGGAGGCTGAAGATCTGGTCTTTCAGAACACCATGTATTAATTTATGTCAGCCCCAGTGCTGTAATTTCACCTCAAATCATTATATAATTGGTGAATTGGATGCAGCTAACTTTGCAGTGAGTGCAGTCCTCCTTAAAAAGGGTAAGATGTTTTAGAACATCTCATTTTTTCTTTTTTTCAGTTGGAGGAGGATACCTGAAGAGACAAATTACCTTATATTATGTTAAGAAAATGTTGGCAATTATGTTCACCCTCAAAAATTGGCAGCATTACTTACTTTATGCATGATAAACCTTTATCATCTGCACAGATCATAATGTCTTGGAATTTTACAAGAAATTACATAAGATAAATTAACGATGAGAAAGATGGCATCAAAAGATTTGCAGAATGTGTTTAAGAATGATTACAAGTATGGAAAAGGAAATTTATCACCAGATATGCTGAGTAGGGACCCCACTTTAAACTTTTTAAAAATTGATAATTTAAATGTTACAACGCAGTAATTATGCTCACTACAAATCTTTTCACTTTTGTTGATGTGGGATATCATGATTTAAAGAGAAGAGCACCACAAAGCCAGAATTTGATGTTAGGTAAAAACTTCATACTAAATGAAGGAAGGTATCATTTTGAACTATCATTTGGAGTTCACTCTATATTATGGAGTTATTTATTACAAAAAAAGTCAGTGGTTTTATTCTAGAGGTTATAAAATTAAAGTAATTAATGCTTGCTTTGACCATTCCTTAATACCTTCTGAGGATTGATAAGAGACTTGAGCTTATAACAAGATATATTCCTAGCCAGGTTAAAACACTATTTTAGAGGTATATATCATCATGTATGACTTATGAAAGTTCTAAGCCATCACCCTAACAGCTTTAAGGGAAACAGAAGTCATCACAGATCCATTCCAGGCCAAAGTCACTATTGAGTGTAGATTTTTAATGTTAGGCTACCTAAAAAGGGTGCAATCCACCTATGGTTGAGGTTATTTAGATCACTATATATTCTAAGTTTTACCATGCAATAAAAGTTTACTGTAATAGATCAACACAGATTATAGAAGAAGTGTTTGCAAGTCATGGCATCCTTGATTAATTGTATTATATCGCGGCCCTCAGTTCATGTCTAAATTTGGACGCATTTATTAAGTAACTTAAAAATTAAGGCCTGTTGGTCTTCATCATAAGACTCACAATCTGATGGGCAAACTGAGAGGATCAACCAGATTTTAATACAATGCTTTTTCTCTTTAACTTCAGATTGTCAAGATTACTGGGTGATTTGGATCTGTTTTGTACAATTGAATATAACAACCATGTCCACTTCTCCAAAGGTGTGAGTCCATTATTTGCAAACCATGGGTAACACCCTAGTGTATATGAAGGTGGGTTAGAGGGAATCAATTAATCTGTATATAGTTTGGTTTAAAACATTTAAAAAAAACCTGAAATTTTTGATAATCAACCTCATAAGATTCTCTAGTTATCAAAAGTTCAAGGCTGATAAGAGACGTTCCAAAGGACTAACGCTTAAAAAAGTTTTTAGTTTTGATATATGCAAAGAACTACTCACCTCAAGTCAGATTCTGGAAGCTATGTCCCTACATGCTAGAATCATCAAAATTATTATTCCATATAAGAGGTGTCTCTTGAATTAGATCTCCCTCCAGAATAAGACAATCACAATATTTTACATCTCTCAGTTGAATTAAATTTAAAGGACAATATCCTGTTTAACCAGGTCCAGTTAATCCAGAGATTTTCGCATGTGATGAATTTTTGGTCTAAAAAGATATTGGACTAAAAGGTCAAGAAAGCAAGATGGTATTTCTTGGTCAAAATGGTTTTGTTGCCCTGTTAGTGTATCAAATTGTAAATCAGATTAAGACTGAACCCATTGCCCTCAGAATATTAGTGAGTTCTTTGCACAATACAGTCCCACATCTCAAGAGGTGATTTAAAGGTCAGGATCCTACCTAAAGCCCTATAGTCCTTATCTTTAGGCAGCCAACAAGAGCATTAAAAAGGAGTTCTCAAGTTCAACCATGAGCCAGAATAAGACTCAAGGTGATTTGATTTGGTTATGCAACATAAATAATAGTTTTGGTGAATTAATATTAATTGACAATTTTAACTAAGTTCATATCATAAAGAAACTTACAAAAGGTCAAAATATTCAGGTCAAAAACTGCGCTATTACTATTTACACTCAGATTTGAACATAAGCAACTTTTAAGATTTTCTAAACCATTATAACGTTAAGAATTCTCAAGCAACTTAAGGTTCATTAAAATATATTAGGTTCTCTAACTTTATATTTTCAATCCTACTGTAAAATAAAACAAAATTATTAAAAAAATATATATGATTTATTATATAATAGGACTCAATATGTATGCTGTTATTGCTTAGCACAGGCTCTAGCTTTTCTCTACTCCTTTTCAACTGTACAAATAGGACTTTTTTGAACAAGTACATTGTATCTTTATTTTATATGATTTTTAACTTATTGCGGCTTTAATACACAAAATTAGGAAATTCTTCATTTATATAGCTTCAGCTACGAGAACAGCAACCTAATTTATATTGCCAAATTTACTTATTTCACACAGGAGAAACCTTGATCGTCACACTATCTGGTGCTTTGCAAAACCATTACTTTGGCTTGAGCATGAGCTTGCCTTTCCAATAGTTTAGCATGTCACTTTATAGAAACGGATTGTGATATTAAGTGAAGCCTTTTAAACTTCATCTATGTTTTTGTATATATTTCAAACTATTAAGCCTTCAGGCATACCCACTTGGTACACCACCACCATGGTGTTGGTAGCATTTTCATACCTCTTTGTGCTTCTGGAAGTTTGCTGCTGTTTTGCACCTACTTCTAAATCCTCTCAGCTAACAACCTCCTTTTGTGAGGAACTACCCTTGCTCATCATTAAAATCCCTTAAGGCTGATTTTTACATAATGCCATAGAATGACTTGACCTCCAGGCGCGCTTTCAATATGGCTCAAGCGTCTCTTAACTTTAACAAGAGAAAAAGGTCGCGGTCTTCTCAACTTTTTACACCAATTAAGTACTTGAATGGTAAATCATTACGCCAATTAAACTAACTTACCTTTGTCATTTGAATATGTTGACCTGGATCACTGAGAAGCCAACCTGAAAAGTCTCTTGATGTGCCCTATTCCACATTACTATCAATGCAACAAGGCAATATTTCATTAACTGAGTATTTCACTAGTTTCTGTACTTAATCAGTTTTTCCAAGATCCTCTTACCCAACTCCTATGTGTTTCAGCAGAATTTGGGCCAGAGTTACTGAGGGTTAAAGTAGCTACCCGCCTTGATGCCAGATTGATAGAAGAGATGTCTTTTGTAACGGGACAAATCTCACTACAATGGCCCCAAATTAGTAGGGATAAGAAAATACAATGAGATAAAAATCATGAGATGATATTGAAACATTTTACTAAGTAATATGTGGATTTTGTATGTGCCCAAAAAATTGTTAAAAATTTAAAGATAGCGGTTCTCTTGGAATTAGTGAAGCTTTTATACCTAGGGCATAAAAAATACATGAGGTGAGAAACGAGACTATAGTTGACAGAAATTCTGATGCACCATCAGATCAAGCTTTTTTTGATCTGAGAAAACAGTTAGGCATAACCAATTTGTCTGGCATTATGCATCAATGGGAGTTCTGCAGGCTAGAGAGGTAGGTATTTGAAGTTGAATAACGTCAAACATAGATTCCACGATCTGACATTAGTTAGATTGTGAAATAAACCCTCATAAGATAAAGGCATTAGCGGGCAGCAGCAGGGTGATGAGAGAGGAATGACAGACGCTGAACTCAGGCACCAGTTCCATGTTCAGGAAACTTTTCTCTAGTACTCAGGTAGTCCATGAACTTTGGTAAAACTAGAGAAATGATAGATACTGCAATTGTAGTCACTGTAACAGAGAACAAACTGGATGCATAGCAGGAGGGCGCGCACTGCTGGGCACTAGAGCGGATATAGCGTTATGAGTGCATGAGGTCTGACTGAGGACAGGATGGGTGGTGAGAGCACCGCAGACACCCTGGCAGCATGCTGACTTCAGATATGGTACATCAGTGAAGATGGAAAAAGAAAGATCTTAGATATTTTGACTTGCCAAAGTCCACTACATCAGTATCAAAAATGGTGGTGTTTGGTGACGCTTACAAACAGAAAAATTTAAGATGAGACAAAGACGTTTTTTAAGTAAAAAATGGGCCGCAAAATAAAGCCCAAAAATGTTAGAATTTCAAGATGATTTTCTTGGAATTAGGGGAGGCGTTTATACCTAGGGTCAGCAAATAAAATTGAATGAGGTGGAAACAAGTCTAAGGGTGGGAAAATTTTTTTGCTGCGTCATCAGATCAAAACGTTTTTAATCTGATATATGCTGGGTATTATTTAATTGGTCCAGAATTACACACCAATGGGATTTTACCAAGATCCAGAGTGGTAGGTACTGAGGTCAATTCAAATAAAAAGCAAATGCCATGATCCTAGAGTAGAATGATAATGAAACCTCTGGAATCCTAGATCAAGCAACAACTATCTTTAGTGTATAACATGGAAGTCCATTCTCAAAAACATGGTATTTGAGACCACGGTACCCCTGCTCCAATTGATATCCTAGATCTCCTTGTGATTGCTTCTTTTGTAACTGATATGACAAAACCACTAAAAAAACTTCTGAGGTCTGTAGCACTGAAGGAGCAGAGCAACCTTAAGCTTGAGTGAAACTCTTGAGCCTTATGACCTTGATGAAAATGGGTCTAGCACTTTGTATTACCTAATTATATGATTTACCATTTTTTAAGAATGGTAAAGCAAAGTTACCGCAGAAGCCGTTAATGCACTGATGGATACTGTTGTAAGAGATACCTTCAATGACTTTGCTCTGATCAAACGATCATGCTTTCTCAACTCACCTAGTAGAGATGTTATCTCAGTTTACTCCTCCAAGTTTTTTATAGCGTGGGATTTTCAGCAGTTGGTTACCCTTCACCAAGCCATCATCAGTTTGAGGAGCGTTTTTACTCTGAAAAATATTCCTTGCCTAATAATACTTGGAATGATTAATTAACATATGTACTATCCTAACTTCAGTATGAGTTTTGGTTAAACCACCTTGCAACCAAATGGAAAATAACTGAAAGTGTTAAAGTTTTGTTCTACGACCTTCAAGGGCCCATTACTGGACATATTCACGTAGTTAATTTCATCTATAGAACTACCATTGGACTTTCAGAAATTTGCTCACGTCTCCAAGGCTACTGTCATTATATGTCATCTACTTCAATCATGTTTGCATTTATTTGAGTTCAAGGAGGATGCTGAGCTCCATAATGGATGTCCTGTATACACTTTGAAACTCAAGGACGAAGAGTTGACAAGCGTAAAAGATATATTTGCATGCAAATTCATATAACCCTCCAAGTCCTTGGTGGTCTCACTTGTTCTTTTTGTTCCCAAGGCAAATGGAGACATTCGCCCTTATGTGGACTTTTAATGACTTAATGCTGTTACTGAGCCAGATCCTTACACACTGCCGCTCATGAACGATATCACATCTATGATTGCAAACAGGGAGATATTTCCAATCTAACCTAGACAACGCATTTCACAAAATCTCAGTCAACCCTCAGAATCATCTATATACCATCTTTAAGTGTCGCCTTAAAGTGCGTAAATACAAGATGATGTCCTTTGGAAACCCATAAAGCACCTGCTGTATTCCAACGCATGATTGACCAAGTGCTATACAATCATGTGAGAAAATATTGGATGGCATACATGGATGACACTATCAATTTTGAGAATAAGGAAGTGCACACCAAGGTTGTTGAGAAGGTTCTTAAGGCAATCTACAAGGCCAACCTGAGGATTAAGCCCTCCAAATGTAAGTTATTCTAGGACTCTGTACCATTCTTAGAAAATCTTAGCTTTATGGATGTCATGGATATTTGTCCTAATACCATTTTGGCAAGCAGGAACTGGGTCCCCATGGGGATTATACTGGTGTGCAGAGTTTCCTGGAGGTGGTTAATTCATCCATCAGTTTGAAAAGGATATCAGCGCCATGGATGCATCTGTGATCTATCCCACAGGCCAGGGCCTATTAATTAGGGGGGTTCAGAAGAGACAGAGTCAAGTGCTGTTAAGTAAAATATGCTCTCCACCCCTGCCTTAACTCTTGTTTAGATCGCCCTTTTATTCTTTTTGATGGACGCATTTAATTTTGCTTTTTAAGAATTTTCTTTTGCAGGAGGGTGAGAAGAATTTAGAGCATATTGTGTGTTTTTTCAGCCGCAATTTAATTTCCACAGAGACAAACTACCATGTGTATGACAACGAGCTCCTTGCCATCATTGTATTGCTTAACAAATGGCTTTACACCTTCTGTACACTCGCATTTTAAGTCATAAGGACAGATGTTGGGACTTTATTGGAGTTTGAAGTCTGGTCCTTTGAAGCGTGTTGATGTGGACAGTGGAGAGAAGGATTTAATTAAAGTTAACTCATAGGTCCTATTGCAATATTTAGAACGTGGCTAGAAAGAGGCCAGAGGTTCCCAAGAGATAAATATCTATTGTCCTACTTGCTAGGGCAAAGAAGGATGATCCAGAAAGCAAAAGTGATTTCTGGTAAAGAATATACATTAGGGACTTAACCTAAACTGGTTCAGAAGCTTTGTGAGCAATAATTAACTTCTACTAAAGAGCCAAAAGAGGTCAAGCGTGAAAGTTATTTTTATTGAGTAAATGATTTGCACCTTAAATAGTGCTATTATTAAAAGAATATATGAAATGTTCATCGTAAGACCAGTTGGAGCTAGGATCAGACAAAACAATATTATCCTAAATCTTTTAGTGGATAAAGGGAAGTAGGCAACAGATAAAGGTACTCATAAGATAAGGCTAAGTTAGGGACAAGGTGTGATAAGCAAAAATAGGGATAATTCCTACAATAAAGAATAATAGTTGAGATAGGGAGTTTCAGCATGGAATAGCGATTAGTGGAGCAATTTGATGGCAACTTACCTAAAGTTTGTCCATCAGGGAATTTAATAATAATAAATAGTTACAGACAATGCTAAATAGCTTGGAATTATTAATATTTTTGGGCATTAGTCCCAACAAAGCATCAATCACTAAAATAATAATTGTAAATGTTAGCCAATATTGACCAAAGTAATTAATAAAGATGGAAGTCCCAAGTCAAGGCTTCAACCAAACTATTGAAATCCCAACAACAGACCACCACTCTCTAAAGTTCCACATGAACGCTCATAAATGAACTAAAAGTTAAGCTCATTGTCAGCTGAACTAACCAATACAGCTTCAAAATTGAGTAAGATTTAGTAAAGCTCAACTTAATCTTGATATCCTCAACTGTGACCATCTCCTAGCTTTTTCTTACTACAAAATGGACTATTATAATACTAAGATCACACTTTCCCTCAATTTTTTGATTTGGTTAAGGGATTTCTCTTTAGTTATATGAAGAGGGTCTAGAAGGCTTAAGGCCATTCTATCATTGGTAATGAACTAAGAGAGGTACTAGTCAAAGGTTCTACCAATGAAGCATGCAAGATCTATACAAATAGCAAGAAATTATATTAGAACCTTGAGAAGTTTTGGGTGCTAAATACAAGGGTGCAAAAAAGAACCTCGAGAATCATCATGATCATTTCATTGATGGTCATCATGGTGTCAAAAAGGCCATGAGCTTGATCAAAAAGTACTAGTTATGACCTGAAAAAAGATTATGGAGAAGAAATTCCTCAATGATAGCATGATGTGTGCCACATCCAAGCCTTAATGAAATAAGCCTCAGGGTAAGTTGATTCTGCTTCAAATCTCCGCTTGGCTAGGTCTTCTATCAGCATGAATTATATCACACCTTTGTTATGGTCACATGGGTTTGATCCAATTATGGTGTCAGTAAATAAAATCACTAAGTATGAAGAACTCCTCCCCTGAACTTTGAAAATCAGCTCAATGGAAATAGCTGAAATGTTTAAAGAGATTTTTCTCAGGACACGGCCTACCATATGAAGCTTAATTAGACTGGAACCCAATTTATATCCCATCTTTGTAATCACCTTCTATCCAACTTAGGCATTAAGCTTAGCCACTACTCCGCTTACCACCCTTAATTAGATGGCCAGACAGAAAGGGCCAACCAGATTCTAAAATAAATGTTCCAATGCTACATCCCTTCACAGCTTGATATCTGAACCATTTGGCTCCATATCAACCAGTTCACTTATAATAAGAAAATTACTTATCCATGGTTATGACCCCATTTTTGCTAACTATGGTAATTATCCCCGGATGTTTTATGGACAACCTATGGAGTGGTACCAGCCGCGGACAGCCCAGTGACAAACATAAAATCAATCACAGTTGCTTTAGAGACTCATATCAATAAGGCCATGTAAGACCTGAAAGTTAAGGATGGCTCTCTCCGCTCTAACCTTCCTATACAAAGGTTGGGATTATCCCTGGATTAGGTGAAAGCCTTATCCATGGGTAAATTGATATATTCATATGAAGGGCACAATTTTCAAATGGCCAATAATTGAGAATGGAGTTTGATTTTATGTTCTCAACTGAAATACTAAATTGGGCTTTTCCTGAATTATGCCAAATTCAGGAATATTTACATTCCTTAGTTTTTATCTAATCTTAATCCACACTTTTATATATTCCCACCTATCCCAGTATCAGGACTTTCCTACAGGTCCCATGTCACTACCCTTACAATCCCTATTCATATCCTTACATTTTGAAGCACTATAAATAGTTCTTGATTACTCTAAGTAAGTACTTCTCAGCAGAACATCTTATTTACTTTATCTTACTTTATTTATATAAAGAATGTCTCGTCCAAGGCTGCAATCTTCAAAGCCCTGCCTTCAGATAAATGCGCCACCTATGTTTCCTCCCTGGCGGCCCAGCAAAATGGTGCTCCCTGCCAGGTTGCTTCCAAGTTGCAACATGAGGGTATGCCTCAACCTTGGACGATAAGAGTTATCAATCCTCAGTAGGTACTCTGGACCCTGATCTTTTGGAACACCTACACTGGAATGACCAAGATGCAGTAACTGTGGGAATTATTTTACCAAGAAGAGCTTTACATGTTCTAGAGAAGAAGGTCCTATACGTTTCAAAACACCAGGCCAACTCAAGCCCTTACTTGATTTATTGTATATGCCTGAAATAATTGAAACAGATGTCAAAGAGCAATATAGCCAACATCATAAAGTGAAGAGATTGAAAAAGGCAATACTTTATTATATGCAGGAAGCAAAATATAGTAAGGAAGAATGGGACAATGACCAAAGAGACGTTGGGAAAATATTACACAGAGAAATGAATACTGGCCTATAGGATGGGTTTCTCATTATGAGGAAAAACTCTTTAAATTTCTCTCTAAAGTGAAGCACTATAAAAAGAAGCTGACCAAATTGATGCTTATCCTCCAGTCAAAGAGCAAAAATCAAACAAATTGGAATGCTCAGAATTTAACAAATAATGGTTTTAATACTAACAATAATACTTATTTAGGTAACAAACGAAATTCATCTCTAAATGTTATTTCCCATTCTTCTGTTTCAGAGCAGAAAGTGGAAACAAAGCTCATAGCCGATTTGAACTCAAAAGTGCTGAGTGACAAATCAAATTTGGCCAGTGAGCATCAGTAACGCCAAATTAATGAAATTGGGACAAATCGAGAACTAGCTTCCAAACTTGAAGAAGGCAGCAAGCCTCATGAATTTTCTGGAAGCCTCAAAAACAATTGGTGCAATGATGCGCTAAAAACGCCAGACAAAATACCTGAGACTTACCTTTATGCAATTGGTGACAAGCTCAATGACTCCTATCTGGCATATCTAACGCTTTTCAACTTTGATGGCACCCTTCCTGAGATCAGGCCAAATATTACTAGAATAAAAAATCTAGATTACCCGGTTCTACTCTTAGATTGGGATAGCGCCAATCCCAATGAAGACGAGAGTTTCAAAAAACAAAGCTCAAGAAATCAGCTGACACTCCCTCTGCTATTAATTCCAATCTTTTAGCCCACTTCGCGTTTCCCTCTCAAACTCTGTCACATGGTTCACTTTCAGTCGCTGGTGGGATTTGCTCACCCCAATCCTGAGACGGTGGCTTGGCGTTGCTCAAAGAGGCCTTCCTATTGGAACCTTCAGGGGGCCACACCTTATCATCACCTGGTCATCTTCTAAGCTCATGGGGTCACTTGCCCATGCTACCCACTGTCAACAACCTTTTCCCAGAGCCTTACCTGAATCTGTTGACGGATAAGGTGATTGCAAGATGCCAGGTTCAAATGGCAACTGAAATGAACTGGAAGTTTGAAGAGGCTGAAGCCCACATGGCAATGATGGTGCAGGAGACATGCAAATGGATAACACAGATGGAGACGGAGTTGAAGGCCTCCAAGTAGGAAATTATGCAGGAATGATGACTGCTGGTCAGCCTTCATTCAGAAACTGTGACAAGACTGGATCAAAATGCTCATTATTGAAAACTCACAGAATAGGCTGGAGTTATCGGACCTCAAGATAAATTACCTTTAAACCAGATGGCAGCTTTAAGCCAGCCACCTTGAAATATTAGATTGACCAGCCAACAGAAGCTTGCGGATTGAGGAACTTAAGACCACCTTTTCCAAAGAACAATCTGAATTACCTATGAGGGCCTTAGCTTATGGATTTGTCTGGCTTCAAACCCTAACCACACCAGGCATTATCACTGACCTGGTCTGCATTTCGCCTGAGGCTCCATATGCCCCTGAACTTTGTCCTCTGACCCTCAGGCCACAACTTACTCCCTTAGGACAAGGCTTGGGGAGGGCGTTGTTGGGATTCTCACTGGATTAGGTGAAAGCCTTGTCCAGGGGTAAAATTGATACACATATGAAGGGCACAATTTTCAAATGGCCAATAATTTTGAAAATGGAGTTTGCTTTTATGTTCTCAACTGAAATACTAAATTGGGATTTTCCTAAATTATGCCAAATTTGGGAATGTTTACATTTCCCAGTAGTTATCTAATCTTAATACACACTATTATATATTCCCACCTATCCCAGTATCAGGACTTTCCTACAGGTTCCATGTCACTACCCTTACAATCCCTATTCATATCCTTACATTTTGAAGCACTATAAATAGTTCTTGATTACTCTAAATAAAGTACTTCTCAGCAGAACATCTTATTTACTTTATCTTACTTTATTTATATAAAGAATGTCTCGTCCAAGGCTGCAATCTTCAAAGCCCTGCCTTCAGATAAATGCGCCACCTATTATTCCTCCCTGGTGGCCTGAAAACAAAGAAAAACATGGATCTCATCATTTCCAAAGACTATTCCATCCATATTGAGTATCATAAGTTGGGTCCTCTTGCCCTAGCCCATAAAGGTGCTTTTCTATATTAATGACATAGTCTATGAGTCATCATCACCCAAAGGTATCAAATCACATCATTTTCCATAAGTCCTAGTTAAGGAATTCTAAAAATCTGCTTCTGTAGCTAACAAACCAAACCCTGTTTTTTAAGAAATTTGGAAAAACGGAATATGAAGTTGAGGCCATTCTTGTCATGTTTACATGACCTTATAGAGGGGACCAACAGAAGGGACAAGGCTGGACGGCAGGAGGTCCAGAAGGTGAAACTTCTAGCCCTTTCTAATCTCAAGTACACCTTGGATCAAGGCTGAGTATAGGCGAGGTACGCCCAGGTTGATACAAGTGAGGTTCCTAAAGCCCAGCACCCTGGTTTGGCTCTAGGGCTAAAATAAACGAGTTTTGAACTAAACAATGATGGGACAATTCAGTTGACTGGGTAAAGGGGTTTAAAAACTGTTAAATTTATGAAATTGTGAGCTTGGTTCAGGTTCAACTTCTTTTGATTACCCAAGTAAAATCAATTTTGAGGTATGTAACCCTTTTGGATGGAAGCGTGAACTTATTGGTGCACCAAGGCTTGGTACCACTTCCACCAATCCAAAATTCCCCCAAGTTGGCTTAAGTACCTTTGCTTGAGACCATCGTTTCTTGTTGGTCGTCTTTCTAATAAACTTACCGTTATTTTTACATTTTTCATATGTTGACTGGGCATACCTGTGTGCATACCTCTTTATGGAGGTCTTATATAATGTTTGCCAATTTTTTTATCCAAAGTATCACAGCCTCAGGTACACTTATGGTTCTACCAGGTTCCCTCCAAACCTAGTCATCAGTGCACTCTACCCCTGTACCAAACTCAGTTAGGAACAACCCTTTAGATCACTACCCAAGTTCTGAAGCTTTCTCAAATTCTTATTACTTTCACAGCACTCAACACCCTCGCCCTATGTCTTTTTAGCTCCAGCTCCCTCTGCTGGTCTATTTTTATTATTATAACGATGATTATTAATTCCCTTGAGTGGGTCCTGTGCGCCAAGCACCACCACGCTAGGCTTTGGATAGTTATAGATAATTTTTTGACAATATGGGTTCCGCCAATGGATGCCACAAATATTTTTCAAAGTATATAAAACTTACCTTTAAAATAAAAAATAAAAGTAATAATAAACGTTTTTTTTAAGTTCTTTATTCTTTTATTATTTGTGTGAGCAGCCCAGAAAAAGATCCCCTTTTCAATACTAGTATTCCATATTTAAACTAGTTCAAATATTGGGTCCATGGGAATTTAGGGCTATAGTGTCAAAAAGCTTAGTTGTCCAAATTGGGAATGATAGGCTTCAGCCTATCAGAATGAGGGAAAATATTCTGAGGTAAAACAAACCCATGTGGTAATGATTTTATAAATTGCACCAATCACCAGCGGGTAAAATCTTCTCACCTTAAGGGACATCCACCACGCCTAAAAAAAGGGGGGTCCCCACTTAGGAAGTGGTATAGAATGAGATGCGGCTAAGGGGGAACCATGTGATGGACGCCCCAAATTTGGACGAGGAGTCAAAGCAATCCACTTATCAGTTTTTACCTTAATAAGCTGATTTTGATTATAAGGCATGTTTTCCTGATGGGTAGGGTTCCACCAAGAATACACCAGGGTCTTTTGGCCAATGGTACTCATATCCTCATTAAACATAGTATTGTTAGAAGATCAGGCATATAATTGGCTGATCATAGTAGTGGATTTGGGGGCATTTTTATCTCCAACATTCTTTTTTGAAAGTTGAGAAGGAGAATGTCTGACAGACAATTCTGGAAGCCAAGATCCTTAGGGGAAACATTTCTACTTGGTTAAATGGCTGGGATACTGTAAGGTCCAAGTGAACCTAAGTTTGCTTTGGTAACCACCTTGCAGTTCCCATGGAACCATATGAGGCACCAAGCAATAAGAAATATAATAGTCGCAAATCCCTCAACCTGACAAGGGGTCAACTATTTAAATGGGTTCATATTGACCTCAATTTGTTCCATAGTGCACCAAATTCTTATTTAAAAACGCAAAAGTTAAGAAACGTTAGAGGGGATGTATTTATTTATAACTTGTAAAGTGAAAGCAAAATAGGCCAATATCTTCACAAGTGAGAGCAATGGCCTTTATATATGATAATGGGAGTTGGGGCTTACTGAGCTGTTCTTGAAGGCTGCATTCTTTTCTTAGGATGCAGGTTCCTGGGTTTGCAAAAGAAAAGATAGAATAGATTGCAAAAGGTTTTGTGAATTGGGGTTGAGAGGGATGATGGTGCACTTCATGATGGACTGCTCCATAATTTAGCTTTACATGAGACTTTCAAATTTTATACTAAATTGAGCTCGCTCCATCTATGGAGTTCCTATAATTTATCAGAAACAGAAACTTTGTAAGTTCAAGAAGGATATCAAGGAAATCTTATCTCTCTTTTGCTTCAATAACTAAATTGAAGCCAAATTTAGATTTTTTTAGAAATACAAAAAAATGACCGCTCAATTAAGCCAGAACTTACCAATGTTGATGCAATCAACGCCTGCTGCCCCAGTTTAAGGTGGTGGTGCACTACCATCTGGCGTCTTTTGGCTTCCGCTGAAGCGGGCCTGGGCCAGCTCTGCTAGCCCTCCCAACGCTACAGAGCGTTATGTTGACCCTTGGGACTTTTCCCTTCAACTTGAAAGCTCCCAGGTGGTGCTCTAGAGCCTTTTGGTGATCCCATGGGGCAATTTTAATTTCACCTCTGGGTTGAATATGGGAATATATTCCCATATGCAAGTGCAGCCATCATTGAGATGGCTATGTTAGTTTTTAAGCCTACCAGTTTCATTGATTTACGCCCCTTTAAGGGGTACTTTGACCTCCACTTCCAACCAGAAGCCAATGCAGCAGCAGCATCTAAGCTAATTTTTTTTAAAAATTTTGCTTCCTACCGTATGCACATGGCTCCCAGATGAGGCCACTTTGGTGGTCCAGTTCACTGATTTGCCCTCCCATCTCTCCCCAAACGCCTCTTCCATGAGCTCATGGAGAGTTTAGCTGTTTACAGTGCAGACACTGTGTTGCAGTTTTTGGTTCCCAATGAGGCAGATTAGTTGGCAGGGCCTTGCGCCTTTGAAACAATCTTCCCATTTCATTGCTATCCCCACATCACAATTCCCCTCACACCGTGATTAGATCTGCCCCTGATCACCAATTCTGGGAACGTGTTGAAAATGGATGTGCCATTTGCTCCTTGTGCTTTGAAATCAATCATTCAAAGTGCAAGTGCCCCACAGCTTCTGCCTCTGTCACTTCTGCGATTCCTTCTTTTGAAATTGGGCTGTTGGCCGCTTTGCTCCAATTCTTTGAATGAGGCTCAATCATCCCACCACCAGCCACAGGGAAATCAGGTGCAGTTCCCAAAGTGGTGACCAATCAAATTTCAAAATTTAAAAATTTAAAAATAATTTGACGGGAAGACTGAATCCTGAGTCAATGGCTGAACCAGTTTCAGCTGAGCTGCCACGGTCTACAGTCTGCAACCAATCAGAACCAGCCACCACTCCAACTGGTGGCTGGGCCAGTGTTGGTCGAGCAAATCCATTTGAGGCTCTCAAATGGATTATTGAGGATGAACGGCCATATCATTTTTAGCCAGATTTTGCTTTGGAGGAGTTCTTTGTTGGACCTCCCAATTTGCGTCCCCACCATAAAACTCTAAAAACAGTTTTCCAAATTATAAAAATATTAATAAAATGGCGGAAGAAGCAGCAGCTGCTCTGGACAACACCCTACTTCACCAGCAACTTCATGTAGCGATGGAGCCCCTTTTTGAAGGCATTCCTATCCCAAATTTCCCTCATGATTTGAGGAAGATGCTAAATACGAAATTGAGGAGCTCAGTTTTGGTGCAAGCCACACTTGCTTTAATGCTGCAAAAACTTCTTTTTGACCCCAACTATCCCAAAACCCACAGGCGCATCAAGTCATTCACTTGTGTGCCTTCTCTCATCACTTTCGCTGAGCATCAACTTGCTCAATATGTTGAGGCAATGGACACCGCTGGCCTCATAAATGAAGAAAACCAACAATTGTACCTCCTTATGCCTCATGTCGCTGATGCTCTTACCTCATTGTTGTCCGCCATGGTCTGCCAGCTAAAGTGGGCGCCAGACAAAAAATTTCCCCAAAGTTTCCTCAACTTCTTATATGGCTTCCTATGCTGTTAGCTGAGGAGCCATATTATGAATTTTTTTAATTTTAATAATCCCTTTGTTTGGCCCAAATGCAAATAAAAATGCGTGGAAGCTCCCCCTTTTGGGTTGGGCACCACTAGTGATAAAAAAGAGAAGGATATTGGGAAAAAAGAGATTCTATACAGGCCTAAGATTTTCTAAAGGTTCATGCCAATATTTCTATATCTAACATTAAATCTGATAGTAATTGGGAAGCTAATTTTGGGAATTTAGAAATTTTGGGAATTGGGCCACAGTTTAGGGTGGAACTTACCTTGAGTAAACTTTTTATTTTTGGCGGTGTATAAAATACTTTAACACAAGAGCTAATCTTCACACCATGTTAGGTATATGGCACTGGAAAGCCTTATAAATCCTGAGTCCTCATATTGAAATTGCAAAGGATAACAAATTGGGTCACAGAGTCTGCTCAAGTTAAATAATGAATAAAATTAAACTTTTTTAATAATTTTAAAACTTTACAATTCTGGAGGTGCACCATCTTCACTGTGAAGAATGGCAGCAACATATTATCTCATAATGGGAGCATTAGTTCTGCAAGGGTGCACATTATTGAGCTTTTCTTTCCCATAACAATCACTTTAGTTACTATGATTCAATTCAAACAGCAATTTTTGATAATCACACAGGAGAGATGGGTGATTTTAATAATAAATTTAATACAACCTGGGCGAGCGTCGCATCAAGAGGTGCGCAAAATGGTGCACCCAAGGGCAAGAAACGCCCTGGAGGGGGACCAGGAACCCAAGCCGCCAAGAAACCACAAACTCAGACACTGTCCGGGTTTATGGTATTTACTATAAAACAAGATCAATACATGTACATCCAATGTAACCAACCCCTTTCAAAGGTGGAACATGGGCTATGACTCTTCCTTGGGGATGAGCCCCTGACCCTGTGGGAGAAAACATGTGAGGCACAGCCCTCCCTTTTCCCCACGCGGTATATGTCAGCCACTAACAACATGGGCTGCAGCTGGATTGATATTGGTTTCAAAACAGCTGAAGAAGCAGATGCCGCAGCAAAAGTCTGCATCAAAATTGCCCTTCCCGAGGGCAAAAAAATAGTGTGCACCGCGTGCACCAGATGGAACAAAGCAAAAACTTTGTTCATCTCCTTTGACTCACTCCCTACCAACCTTCCTCATAAGGTAATCGAGGAGGAGCTCCGCAAAGGGCTCATAGCCTATGGAGAAATTATGCAACTCAAATTAAAATGATTTCGCCTGATGCCAACCCTGTGCACAGGCAAAGCTATCGCCATGATCAACCCATTCCCCAAAGTGGAAGATGACTTATCAAGAATCCCCCGCACAGCAGAGTTTCACTTTGCAGATGGGGGACAGTCATCCACATTCTGAGTTACACCAGAACGCGCACCACCTATATGCAACCACTGCAGTTCATTGGGACACAAGGAACATGCATGCCCCATGAAGGAGGGCTTAATGGAAGCAGACTACTGTGAGGAAGCCATGGACAAAAGTAACAAAAACTTCGCCAGAATGACTGATGGCCACCACCCATTCCGCTGGGGTGAAGATGGACTTTACTCCATTGTGGACCCAGTTACACATAAACAATGCAAAGCGGCACAAAAAGCCTGCAAGCGGGCAGCAGCTGAGGTGGCAGCGCATGGGAATCATCCACTGACCCTGGACAAATTCAAGAGGACATTTGGATATACACTGAGCCAACCAATCAGAACAATATGCCCAGGTTGAAAATTTTCACAGCAACTCAACTGAGTCACCAAGCGACATCAATCATGCACACTTTGAGGAACAATTCAGCTGCAATATGGGCGAAAATGCGGTGCACAATTCTCCAAATTTGAACCCCAAAATTACAGAACCCAATCAGCACCCCACATTGAACCATCATGAGACACATGCAGAGAAAGATAACGCAAATTCCAAAAACCGCAATTCCCACAAAAATTGGGTCAGATCAAGGGAACTGACATTGTCACTGAGAGAGTTGGAGTACAGATGCGGAGCATGGCCAAAATGAGCCGCGGTGGGTTAGGGCCAGAGGGCCCTCCCAACCACTCCTGAGGCGCCATGGGCACCTCAGTGTCAATAGGGATGCTAAACATTGCGGGAGCCAGGGCTCAAACGTCCCAAGCCAAAAAGCTGGACTTCCTGCAAAAACCCCTTGTAGACATCTTGGCCATCCAAGAAACCCACTGTCTACAAGGGGAAGAAGGATCCTGGTCAGCCAGGGTCTCACCATCACAATTGGTATGGACGTCTCACTGTGGGGTGATCATCCAAAATAACAAAAAATTAAAAATTACAAACTCCTCATCATACCTTCACAGCTGCATCCTGGTAGCAACAATCACATGCCAAGAGGAAACAATCTCAATAGCATGCATCTATGCACCGTGCACCACAGCTGAGAGAAAACAATTTCTAGAAACTGTTCCAACACTCACCCTCCCACCAGATACCATCCTGTTGGGCGACTTTAACTGCTGGGATAACCCAAACATGGACCAATGGCCTAACCCCAGGGGATACCCACTGGGGCACATTAAATTCCGCACAATGAAGGCATCCCTTGGCCTACAGGATGCCCTCCCCCTGGATCACCACTCCTTCCCCACATGACATGGCCCAACATATGTGAGGGAGCGCTCATATCAATGAGCCGCATCAATCACATCCTCATTCTGCAATCCCAACAATCAAGAATTTCCAAATTTACAACAAAAAAGTCAATTTTTCTGACCACTGACTTGTTTTGGTGCAGCTATCACCAACCTGAACCCACACACAGGTGTCGCCCTGGAGAAAGCTACACCCAGAAAACATAAAATTACCCAAAATATCTGACTGGGTTGAACATGAGACCACAAACCCAGAATTCACAGCCCCATTCACTTTGGATCCCATCATAACCTGGGCAAATTTCAAAAAGGACTAATCAACAAAACCTGACATCTCGCATCATGTAAGTACACCACTGACACAGCCACAATCAGGCGTACCTTGGCGGAACTGGACCACCTGAGCTAAACACCCCAAGATCTGGTTATAGCCCCAACTGGGGATGCAAATGGGCGGAAATATCCGCCCAACTAAACACCCTCATCTTTGAGCACCAACACAGAATCAAAGTATCAAACAAAGGTAAGTTCATAAAGGAAGGCAAAACATGTTTGACATATTTCTTCCACCAATTCCACTCCCGTGGCAACCAGCCCACATGCACACAGGTCTGCAAGACTGACGGCACCGTGGCAACTGACCCTGAGGAGGTCAAGGCGGAAGTACACCGCTATTACACCAAATTATACCGCAATATGCTGACAGACCCACAAAAAATCACAAAATTTATACAAACCACCAGAATACAAAGCACACCGCCAGACTACAATATACTAAATCTAATTACATGGGAGGAGCTTTGGGATACAATCCGCGGTGCACCACATAGGAAATGCCCAGGGCCTGATGGGATACCCTACAAATTTTACAAAAAATATTTTCAGCAAATTGCCCCCTCCTATTGGCGTCTATGAACCAGTGCTTGCTGGAAACACGCCTCCTACCTGGTGGCCATGAATCATATGTCATAACCTTGTATAAAAAGGGTGACAAATTGGACCTGGCCAACTGGCGTCCAATTGCACTTTCTAATACTGATACAAAAATTTTAACAAAAATTTTATCAGCCAGATTAGGCGCAATAGCCTCTAACGTCCTGTCACCCAACCAGTTTGGGTTTATACCAGGGCGCTCAATCTGGAACAACATACACCCTGTTGCAAACATATGTCAGTCCAAAGCAACTGGAGCCCTGGTCTTCTTAGACCAGGAAAAGGCATATGACCGCGTTAGTTGGCTATACCTAAAGGAATGCCTACACGCTTTCAAACTCCCACCCAGATTCATAAACTGGGCGATGCTCCTTACAGAATCTGCAACCATGGCTGTATGCGGCCCTGGCTTCCTAACTAACAAGATCACACCACACAGAGGGCTCAAACAAGGGGACCCCCACAGCCCACTTCTGTATAATTTCAGTTTTTGATCCACTCCTCTGCGTAACTGACTCACGCCTCATGGGCATAACTGCACAAGGCAAGCCAATAGTCAAGATACTGGCCTTTGCAGATGACTGCATGGCAGGTATAGCTAACAACAATGATGCCTGACAGCTGGAATGCACCCTAGAGGAATACTCCATGGTGAGCAACGCATCGCTCAACAAAAGGAAATTGAAATCATTCTCTTAGGCAAGTACACTAACAACTGGGCTACAACACCAGAACCTCATACCCCCATAATAAGGAAAAACCCACTCATCTTACCCTTTGCATCACCTCCCACCACCACTCCTGTCTGATACCTTGGGAATATGACTGGAAACAGGGGGATATGCCAATGAGACAATGGAAAGCAACCTACTACAGCGGGTATCCAACCGCGTCGCCTCCCCAAGGAAAGATCCCCAGGACTAATGGGGCGAGTAACAGTTGCTAACTCACTCATCCTCCCAATACTATGGTACCCTGCCCACGCGATCGCCTTCTCACCCACCTTTATAACTTCAATCCGCGCGCTCATCCAGGGCTGGCTGTGGCACGGATCCCATCCTCCCATATGGATGGAAACACTCTTTGGCCCACGCTCAAGCGAAAGCATGGGACTAATAGATTTTAATAACCACGCCAACCGCATCTTGGGTATCTGGGTAAAGGAAGTCCTTGCCCAGACCTCCCACACCAACACTGGTCCAGGCCATCGAGGACTAACTTCGCTCAGGCGCTCAAATTAACCAACCCACATAGCACACCCAGACTACTATCATACCTTGCTAAAGACCCTACCACAACAGGCCCGCATGGAACCCCCCCTCACTTCAAATGCATCCTACAAACCATTCGCCACATGGGATAGACCATAGAGAATACTGGCACTGTGCAGGGAAGGGGATGACCCAGCCCCACTTTAAATTAATAAATCCAGAAAACCACTCCCAGAGAGACATGCTTGCTATGATCCCAACCATTGCTAGAATTGAATACCTAGATGCGTTGGACATCCCCTATGACTTAACCACACAGAAGACAGTGTGGAGAATGATGCACCACCCACTCCTACAGCCGAGGGTAAGAGCTAACGCCTGGCGCGGTCTGAGAAGGACCTATAGGATGGCGGACCGTTCCAATTCCCTCCACGCAACCTGCGCAATATGTGGAGGGAGGGCTCCCTACATCACAGCCTAGAAACATGCCCCCCAACCAAAGCCATATGGCAGGAAGTCGCGCGCCTGCTTAAGCTCCAAAACGAGCAGAAATCTTCTATATCAAAGAGCCTCCTTGCACTCCAGATTGAGTCACCAATCCCATCTACCCTCCGCTCCCTAATGATACCCATTGCAATGTGGACAATCCACACCATTGCCTTAGATGCGTTCAAGGGCATGGTCCCAACCATCCATGGGGTTATCAACAAGATCCACGTCCACTTATTGGAGCACTTCCAATTTTGGCTCTATGGATATATGAAGCCAAGGCAACAGGCGCTCATAGAATCGTGGTTACCACTTTGGTTCCTCCACACAGACCCCTTCCTTCACACCTGCTCCATAGAGGGGGAAACCCCCTCAGAGTAGCGCACCAACCCCCCATACCTGGCAGTCCCGCTGGCAACAGGGGTAACTTGAGTACCCTGAGGAGCCCAATTTTATATTTGTCAGTTATTTTCTTAGTTTTACATATAATTGGTAATGTCCGTCCCCTGGTTGGCTTGCTTTGGTTAAATAAAAGGGTGCACATTATCTACTCTTTCTCTCAATAAAGCCATACTATATTAAATTAGTGATTATGTTTCCCACTACGTCTTTACCTTTTTAACTTTTTCAAAAAAGCTTAGCATGTTTTTGGGTTATATATAGAATATAAAGATATCTTTAAGAAGTAATTAATTTATCCAATACAACAAAAATTCATAACTAATCTTCATGATTATATATTCTTTCTGTCAAGTACTGAGCTAAATACAAAGTATACTGATGGCATACTATGGCGATTCACTTTGATTTATGCAATTCAGATATAGCATAATAATTTCACCCTTAAATACAAAAAAGGACCTGAACATCTAATTACCAATGAGAAATCTTTATCTCCTATTGACGTAAAGGGCATTGCACAGTTGTAGGATCAAATGTTATTTAACATCTTTATGATTTTGTTTAAATTTATCCATATAGGTTTTAATAAAGGGACAAATTTTGATTTATATTAGGGAAATAGTCCCTGATGGCAGCGACTTAGCATTATTTCATCTATTAGATTTCTTGGTATTGTAAATTGGATATTTAGAATCCATTGGGACAAGATGACTTCTATCAATTCACAACTTCATTGAATATTTAAGACGTACAGCAGTGTACAGGATTGGATAATTCTACTCAGATATCATCTTTGATAATAGCAGGCAACCCTTTATCATTTATAATTGACTTGTGCTCTTTTTATAGTTGATATTATATTATGTTTTCTCATCACTTTCACTTAATTACATTATTAGCTTTATATTCTGCTTGAAGCTGCTCTTCTAGCCTGGCTTCTATAGAAAACTTATGATTTTCAGCACTTTGTGTTTTTTTCTTAAAATTTAATCACTTTGAGGTTGTGGTGCTTAAAAAGGAATAGCTGATATTGTCATATTGATTGATATTGTGTTATATCTAAATTTATTAGATGATATTATATGAATTACTACATATTAAATTATATTTTAAACTTTAGGCTCACTAGGATTTCCAACGCTTTTGGTATTATTTAGTTGATTTGACAGGGTGAATGATCTTAGTTAAGCGCATGGTATTTGATATTAAAAACACTACTTGCTGTGTTGAATTATTTATGTAGATTTAATGGCTTTTGGCTAAATGGTAGATTTTAATTGAGTAAAAAACTGTTGGACTATGCTCTAATAATGGTAAAGCCTCAATCTTAGGTTCTATTTAGCTATCTAGAACGCCAAGATTTTTATTTTTTATATTATCTTTTGAGATAAGTTGTACTGCTGGACCTATATTTAATAAGGTTTTGAAGTTATATCTAGGTTAAATATGAATGATTAGGTGCCCCCAGAAATACATTGGAATAACTAATCATTAAGATATGCTCCAAGATTAGATTGAGTATGTATGATTATTTTTTTATCCTTAGTCTTTTCAATCATACTTAATATCTCATTAACTCAATAAATAAGTACTCTTTAGCACTCGTCACTTAGTAAAGTAACGTTCCTTTGGGACCTCTAAACCACCTTTTAGTTGGTTAAATCCCATCATTACACTAAGCTAAATATAATTGTGCACCTCCCTATTAGTAGGTCATGTTCAAGCTACATAAATCCTTCTGCCGCAAGCTTTTTTTAATTACACCTGGCCAATATTAATGTCATCATCTCTAGGTGATGGCACAACAAAATTAATGTTCCTTCCCCAGGTACCTTCCAACCCACACTTATTGTCCCATGCAGCCTTGGATACTGCCTTAATTTTGTTTTTTTGACCACTAAGTGGACACAAGGAAGGGTATCTGTCAGGAAAACGGCAGAAGAAGTTTAGACAGGCCTGCCAGTTGGGATGCGCGAGCACCCAAAAAGCAAGCCAGAATGCCAGTGGCATTGGCACTTAAACAACGTTTTATGGAGCTGAAAATTAGGTAACAATGACTCATTGGTGCAGGATGGGCGTGAAAAGAAACATAATATTGAACCAAACCAAAACAACCCCAGTCCCTGCAGGTCTTGCTGCAGGGGATGGTACTACTGGATTTACTACTTCAGAATTACTGGTGGAAGGGTTCAACACTAAAGTAGTGACAAGGGGGATGATCTTTTCTTGAAAGTGAGTTATATGAGGCCACAGGATTCTGATATCTTGATAAAGGATAGCTTCAATAACGTGGGTAAATTCCCAGAAGTTTCTTTCCCATTGGATCCAGTTGACTATGGTGAAAGTGATTGTAATCAACAAAACTAGTAATGGCCATTTGGTGTAGGGGCCGATGAGCCACCATGTTAGTGCCATCAGGACTTTAGCAAGAGGAATTTAAGTAAAAATAGAAGAAAAAGGTACTAGCGGGGATTTTATTGAAAAAAATAAAGAGAATCAACCAACAATTTCCTCAGTCTATGCAACTGATTAAATAGTGTTCAATTTGGTAGTAGGTCCAAGCAGGGATTGGGGCTCTCAAATTTGACCTAAACCAGAGAATTTTTGGGGGAGGGGAAATTAGTTCTAATTTGAACCAACATCAAAGGATTCTGTGGCAGACTGAGTCACTATCA
This sequence comes from Massospora cicadina, assembly GCA_022478985.1. NCBI lineage: Eukaryota > Fungi > Entomophthoromycota > Entomophthoromycetes > Entomophthorales > Entomophthoraceae > Massospora > Massospora cicadina. Next base: position 63,090 of record JAKSZP010018727.1, read on the forward strand.
GTTCATCTGTGAATTCCTGGACCAAGGCTCAACTGCATTTCCGCCAGTTGTTGTGATGGCATCTGACCCAATGGGCAACGGGAGTTCCTCAGGGCCACCCCACATAGGGGTGGTCCCAACTGGTTGGAAACGGGTTCAGGATGGCCAACCTGCCCATTCCCAGTCACTAAGGCGTTTGTTTGGCCAAATGAGTTGTGTTAGATGCTAATCCCAATTCTTTAGATATGGTTTCATATTATCTGCAATAGTCCCCAAAGGTATCATCTGCACACTGGGGATCATCACTGATGATTTTGAGGGGTGTTTGGCATCAGTGACTGTACTGCTATATGACTCAATACCATTGGCGATTCTGAATAAAAATTCAATACTTTTCCCTTCTTGAGTGTTAGTTTTCCAATCGTCAGGCTTTGTTACCATTGGTTTTGGACGTTTCATATTCAATTTGAAAATTTGGCACAGATTTCCTCAATTTGATAGAGAAGTTCAGAAGAGGTGAGCGTGAGTACTAGGGGAGGAATCTTCAGAGGGAGCGCTGTTACCCAGCGCTTGTCTACCTTGTGGGTGAGGTCACCCTGGGTGATGAGGGGTACAGATGCACCCTTCATACCCTTCCTATTTTGAAATGGGAAAATCACCTGATCCATGCAAAGGGGACGTTCCCCTGGACCTACATTACCCTTCTCTTTTTTTTTCAAATGAGGGAGCCACCGCTGGGAAAATGCATGAGGGAGACATTTTTGTGAGCCTTAGGCAACTTGATCACCATTAAAGTTGCATCTTTTTTTTTTGGGGGGGGGACAGGGAGCATCAGGATGGGACTCATGAAACGCCTCGACCAGTTCCATGCAGTTAGCCAATCATGGGCCTTGACCCAACTGTTCTCATAGGATAAATAGCCTTTTCAGGCGCTGAGATACTGAACTGACCATTGAGATTTGCGTGATGCTAAGATGTTTTCCACCTTGGCCTCCTCCATGTCCTCGATTACTATTGGCTCTGGTCCACAGGAACCATCCCCTTGAATGAGGACAGCTGAGAAACGTGGAAGACGAGGTGCTGTTTCTAGTGAGATGGCAACTTTAACTGAAAAGCACCATTGCTCAAATCTTCCTCTACCAGTGGGGACCTGAACGCTTACTTGAACACTTCCAGGAAGGTACCTGCATCCACAAATGGCATGCATCAAGCATGACATAAGAACCCACTGCTATGTTGTGGCCAGGAAGCCATTTCTAATCCGCAAACTGCTTGTAATCACCGATAGCTTTTATTTAGATGCTCCTGCACTAAGGACTGAGTAAACTGAATGTGCTCAGCATGATATGAGGCAGCTGGGACCTTATGATTCAGACAGGGACCGACCAAAAAAGAGGGATTATACCCCAACATCGCTTCATAAGGTGAAAATACATAGAAGCGTGAGTTTCGTTGTTGTAGGCAAATTGAGTGTGGGGGGGTCATTGACCCAAGTATTCTGTGTGGCCGCAGCACAGCAGTGCAAGTACTGTTCCAAGATTCGGTTAACTCGCTCAGTTTGTCCATCTGACTGGGGATGATACACTGTGGAATGGCAGGGGGAAGTTTACAAAATGGATAAGAGCTCATTCCAGAACTGCACTGTGAACTGTGAACCGTCTTCACTGATGATCTCCTGTGGGAGACCAAATATAGAAAACACATGGCACACAAAGATATGAATGGGTTCTTTTGATGTATTTGTGGAAGAACATGGAATAAATAGGGAAAATTTCGTAAAACAATCAACCACCACCATCACCGCTGTAAACCCATTAGAACAGGGAAGTTTGACAATAAAATCCACGGACACTGATGTTTATGGACCACCTCCTGTTATAAAGGAGGAAGAAGACCATTTCTTCATGATTGATCTGACTTGGCCCATGCGCAGGTAACACAATCAGTGATCCAGGATGGTACTTCTTTTGATATTTCCACCCAATTATAAGTCCGCTTAAAATATCAATACATTTCTTATTGCCTGGATAACTGATTGTGGGAGGATCATGATGCACCTGAAACACCTCAGCTTTAAAGGGAGGAGGCACCCAAACCTGCAATTTAAAATAAATGAGACCCTCCACTTAGGAATATAGGGAATATTTTTGAGTTTGGAGGGAAAATTGATCAAATAACTCTACTTATTTGGGGCTGGTCATTTGAGCTGCTAAAACCCGTGAAATGAGAGGAGCATCAGGAGCTAAGTCGACTGAAAAGACCACGGGAAGGACATAGATAAGATTTGTGCAGAGGAAATCACAGTAACCAGGTCTACTTTATCTGAGTCTGAGGGGCAGTGAGCTGGGTTGCGGCTAAGAAAACTGGGGAGCACGTTTAACGCACCTTTCATAAATTCATATTTAAAATTTGAAACTGCACAAATACTGATATGTACAAGCTTGCCTATGTGCCAATTTCTGTGGTTTGCAAAAATACAGAAGAGCTTGGTGATCCATACGCACCATTAACTCATGCTTTGTGCCTTGTAACAGATACCCCCAATGAGTTAAAGCCCATGCTACAGCTGCCAACTCCTTATCATAGATGGACCAGAATTACTCAGTAGAGGAGAATTTTTGGGAAAAGTAGGCGGCTGGGTGTTCAAAACCATTATGCTCTAGAGCAGAACTGTTCTCATTGCCACAGATGAAGCATTGCATGCAACTATATATGGTTTAGAGGGATCAACATGTTTTAGGATGGGGGGTAATAAGAACACCTCTTTAATTGACTCAAACGCCTGCTGGCACTTGGGTGTCCAATAAAATGGAACATTCTTACCTATGAGGGGTAAAGCGGAGCGGCTAACTGGGAAAGGGCTGGGGAAAATTTCTTCAGGAAAATGATGGTGCCCAAGAAACTTCTTAATTTTTGGGTTGTTGGAGTTGGCCATTTGCGGATGGCATCTAACTTGGTGGGGGAATTGCATAACCATCTTTTAGGACAAGGTTCCTGAGAAAGGTAACTTCCTCCTTATAAAACTTGCATCTTGAAGCTTAATGAACAGGCCCACCTTGTGCAAAGAAGCCACTACTGCTTCCAATTATTTTGCATGTTGTTCAAGAATTGGGGAGTGAACCAAAATGTCATCAATATATGCAACCGTGCAAGTGCTTCTGAGGTTGCCCAGCACACTATTGAACATTCTTTAAAATGTGGCTGGTGCATTCTTTAACCTGAAGGGCATTACACGGAATTGAAAATATTGCTTTGTTCAGATTGTGGTAAGCCATTCTTGACCTTCCATCACCCGTATTTGGTTGAAGGCATAAATTAGATCAAGCTTGGAGAGCACACAAAACTTAGCGATTGCTTGACTGATATTTTGTTCCATGGGCAAAGGGTAGGGATCATGCACTGTAATTTTGTTTAGGTGTCCATAATCATGCAGGGATGGAGGGAACCATCGACCTTCTTGGAAAAAATGATGGGAGAAGCAACTGGTGATGTCTCTTTAAATAACCACTCTACCTTAAGCATATCGTCTAACCAAATGTTAAGAGCAACCTACTCCTCCGCTGCTGTGTGGATACAAGGTGCAGTTGATATTCACCAACTGCACAGTTACTAAAAATCTAAGTCAAATCTAATGTGAAAGGGAAGCCGGTCCGCCTTCTTGGAATTAAAAATACTATGATAGCGCATAATTCCTTCAGGAAAATCTAACGGAAGGCTCACAGGGGACAAGAGGGAAAAGATGGAGCTGTAGCCTTGAATTTTCTTGTAGGTATCGACTAAAGGAAATTATCTCTCAGTTTGATCATTAACAAATGCCAACATATTTGACTCCAGGTAAATTCTAACATGTTGTCAGCGCCACCATCCAACATCAGGATTACTGGAAACAAAATTTTGGAATTTCTGAGAACCAATCGCAAAGCTAAACTGATGTACTAAGAAAGATAACAGCTGTTGGACTAGATATGAGGTCTAGGAAGCTGATGAAGCAACCATCACCAAAGGAACTAAGTCCAGGTCAAGCTCCAATTGTTGGGCTAGCTCAACACTCATAATTTACACGTGGCTCTGGTATCCACCAAAGCCTCAAAGAAGATGTGATGAGACCCATTACTAATCTTCATGGTCAATAAAAAATAGGAGAAGATTTGTTTATTAGTAGATTCAGTCATTTCTGCTGCAACTGAAGAGTAGGCAAGTAAATCAGGGGGAAGACTGTGGACCTTTTCAGGAGTAAAGTTAGAAAGTATAAGGGCTTGGGAATTAACTACTTCAATCTGTGCTTTTACAGATTAATTATTAGATGAACCAAGATAACACGACTTGGGCGCGGGAGTATTGGCTGATTATGAGGCCAGAGCCAATACTGGTCCAATGGTAAGGACTGAATCTGAGTCATCATTGGGTAGTCAATCATATAATTTCCCACTTTAAAGCGGGGAACATAGTGAGGGAAGGCGTTGATGGTGGTAACAGCTTTACATATTTGATCCACTATCCCCATAGGGGTAGACCAACCTTCATAATGGGCAGAGGCAGAATCCAGCACTGATCTAAAGATTTCTTGGAGCATATCATTAGAGAAATTCAGTGCGAGAGCTTGTTCACAGAAGGTTATTATTAAAGAAGCCAAGCTGAGGGCTTCGCCATAGAAGAAAGAAATTGGAATAGATGGTCTGAACGCAACACAGGGGGTTTCAAAGCAGCTGATACTATTGTGACAAGCAAGGTAGAATCTCCCACCTGCTAGTAGAATGCAGAAGTCCTCACGCCCACCAACGGGAATCCCCTTCTACTGCATCCAAAAGGACGACCCCTTGTTGGGCATTGAATAGCGCAGCTGCATTATAAAGGGCAATAAAAGAACGCATTTGCACCTCAGCAAGGGCTTCAATAACTTGATTAAAATATTTTATGAAGGGCCACTCAGATTCCCTTCTTTAACATTAGGTGAGGGAAGAGTAGTTATCCACGGGGCTCTGCTGCCCTGGAGGAGTTTCTCCAAGATATTGAAAACACTACTCACAAAACCAGCTATTGACCAAATTAACAACAGAAAGCAAACTACTGACTGCACGTTCATTGGTAAAGGGTAACCACTGCGGCACCCAACTCAAAGAGAAGGGCGAAAATGGCAGGAAACAATGGTTAGTCGATTATGTTTTGAAAATGGCAGAAGAGATTTAGACTGACCTGCCAGTTGATGTGTGAGCACTCAAAAAGCAAGCCAGAATGCCAGTGGCGTTGCCGCTCAAATGACGTTGTATGGAGCTGTGAATTGGGTAACAATGACTTGTTGATGTAGGATGAGTGTGAAAAGAAACCCAGTAATGAACCAAACAGAAACAACCCTGACCCTGCGGGTCTTGCTGCTGGGGAGAGTACTACTGGATTTACTACTTTGGGATTACTGGTGGAAGGGATCATCACTAAATTAGAGACAACGGTGCTGATCCTTGCTTGAAAGTGAGATATATGAGGCCACATGATTCCGATATATTGATAACAGATAGCTTCAATAACAGGGTAAATTCCCAGAAGTTTATTGCCCATTGGATCCAAGACTATGATGGGAGTGATTGTAATCATCAAAACTGGTAAAGCCCATCCAGTGTAGGGGCTGACGGGCCACCAAGTTAGTGCCATCAGGACTTCAGTAAGAGGAATTTAAGTAAAAATAGAAGAAAAATGTACTAGCGGGGATTTTATTGAAAAAAATAAAGAGAATCAACCAAAAATTTCCTCAGTGTATGCAACTGATTAAATAGTGTTCAATTTGGTAGTAGGTCCAAGCAGGGATTAAGGCTCTCAAATTTGACCTAAACCAGAGAATTTTTGGGGGAGGGGGAAATTAGTTCTAATTTGAACCAACATCAAAGGATTCAGTGGCAGACTGATTCACTATCAGTTCATCTGTGAATTACTGGACCAAGGCTCAACTGCATTTCCGCCAGTTGGTGTGATGGCATCTGGCCCAATGGGCAACAGGAGTTCCTCAGGGCCACCCCACATAGGGGTGGTCCCAACTGGTTGGAACAGGTTCAGGATGGCCATCCTGCCCATGCCCAGTCACTAAGGCGTTTGTTTGGCCAAATGAGTTGTGTTAGATGCAAGTCCCGATTCTTTAGATAGGGTTTCAAATTATCTGCAATAGTCCTCAAAGGTATCATATGCACATTGGGGATCATCTCTGACAATTTAAAGGGGTGTTTAACATAAGTGATTGTACTGCTATATGACTCAATACCATTGGCGATTCTGGCCAAAATTTAATACTTGTCCCTTCTTGACTATTATTTTTCTTAGTCAGGCTTTGTTCCCGTTGGTTTTAAACCTTTCTCTTCAATTCAATAATTTTGGCGCAGATTTCCTCAATTTGGTGGACAAGTTTGGCAGAAGTGAGCGTGGGTACTTTTGGGATAACTCTTCAGAGGGAGCGCTGTTACCTAGCGCCCATCTACCATGTGGGCGAGGTCGCTCTGGGTGATGAGGGGTACAGCTGCCCTCTTCAGACCCTTCCTATTTGGAAATGGGAAAATCTTTTAATCCATGCAAAGGGATGTTCCCCTGGACTTACAGTACCATTAAATTTCAAAAATATCAGGCGCATATTCATACATATTGTTGGAGATGATCATGAAATCAGCCTCAAAATTATTATAAATAAACCTTATTCTATGGAAGTGACCATTTACAAATATGGTTTTTTGACCAGACATGCCAAACTATACGTCCATGTTTGATATTAAAGCTTATGGTTTAACATTGGTTTCTTAGGCTCTCTGATACTCCAGCTGTTTAACTGGATATACTGAGAAATACTTTTAGGTTTTAAAAAGAAATGTTTGTTTTGTTTTCTGACCTAACAGAAAAATGCACATGGAGGTTTAACAGGATTATCTTTTTATCAATTTTTCCAATTTTCCCCTTTAACCCCTTAGTTGGAGTGGCATTGTCCCCAGATCAATTCAATTCAAATAAATAATTTCTGTCTGCTGAGGCCCTCACTAATATGGCTGTTTAACTGGATGTTCTGAGAAAATACCTCCACGTTAAGTTGTTTTCCTTACCAAATCTCTCTAAAAATTGGAATTCTAAACAGACGTGCTAAGTAAAAACCCCATGATACTTTACGCTCCCTTTTCAAGGCCCCTACAATTATGGTTATTCACTTAAACAATTTACAAGCTTGATCTACCAGCTTCACCATTATAGTGAAGCTAAAGAGCTAATCTTTTTTATTGCTATAGAATGTTTTGTGTGGATATTATAGTTTCCATTAGGTTAGCTATTAGCAACATAATGGCTTATGAAGGGCAATGAAAAGCACTTTTGCGTCAGAAGAATCCATTTGTTAGTAATCTTCTAATTCAAAACTGCTAATGCTATTATCATAAATATGCGAAGAAACGTAAAAACATATGCTTATTTAAGATATATGAAAGATTTTTGTAATAGTGACAACTAATTGGAAAAAGACTGATAAACTGAACTGTGTTCTACTGACTAGTGGATAATCCAGAATAGCAGTGGTACAACCATTCTATTGAATTTAAAAAAGAACGTTCTTTTGGTAAGTGAGGAGCAGAAATATATAAAGGCATATTAAAGGCCCCATAATAACAAAAAAGATACAATAAGGAAACCGCAGGTCTTACTGAGGTAACTTCATGGGTAGGAGAGGCAATGAGGATGACAACTCTTTGAGTTTTGCAGCTGTTGATTGTTGCATAAGGGTAGATTAGATTGATTTTACAGGTATATTTTAAGCGGAATGCGTCAAGTTGGAGAGGAATCAGCAAGATAAATTGAGGTTGCATGGTCTTGCAACATGTTTGACAAATTAGAAAGTAATTGCAAGTGTACCTTTTACAAATTTGATCACTGAGAGATAAATTTCTTGATTGATGGATAAAGACACTGACTCCTTGATTGCTTAAAGTCTTTTGTGGATGAAGGCATAACTTGCAAGATTGACTTGAGCGCATAGTGACATGGTGTGGAGGGAAGATTTCACAAACAATCATATAAAGAGAATATGTTTATCTTAAAGAGAATTTAATACAGAGGATAAACAGGAAACATACCCTAAGAAAAGCTATTAACTTTATAGAAGCAAGGTGGAGGAAGAATTGGAGGGAGCTCAAAGCATTGTCTTGGGTCTTGGCTGTGCACACATTTTTATTGGATGATCTAGTAAGGATTGGGTTTGTTATACTTTTTTGAATAACCATCAGTTTTATATTTTTTACTTACTTAGTTTTTAAATTACCTAATGATTAGATGAAGGGTTTGATTATTTTTATGAAATTATCTTACATCACAAGCCCCAGGTTAAGTAGTTGCTAAAGTTATATTGAATCCTTTTGGTAAATATACTGGGCCCTTCGTTCATTTTGCATAATGACAGCAGATCAAATCCCAAGTCCGCTGGAGGAACTTCCCTTTCTTTTTTTTATTACTAGATGGTCCCAACCCGGGAACTTCCCCTTTCTTTTATCAACTGATCATTGTAGCTCATGGCCTCAGTGTTCATGTCACCCTCTGCTTTATTTCTAATTTTATTAGCTACCTTGCCCCGCACTGGTGTGAAATAGTTAATAACAGTCTTATTATAATTATGTCCTTCCATAATTATCTTGTCAGCAATCCGAATATTGTTGCTTTTATGGGGTTTTCACAATTTCAAAGCATATGCTTCCCTAATCTAGTTTGTATATTAAGTCTCTACTTTCCCAGTCTTAAGTGCTGCTTGGTATTCAGGGATTGCTTAAATAAGATCTTTGGAAATAATATGAAAATAAATGGAGCAGAACTTTCCTCTAAATGGGATCATTTTCCAAAGTAGCTGAACCTAGGCTAGATTAAATATAACTTGAGCGGGCCCTTAAGCCACTGGCTTATTAGATACTACAGTATGCTCCCTTTTTATTGATCTTTTAAAACCTACTTCTGTTAATAAGGTCTTTTTTTAGTACTAGATGGTCCCAACTGTTAATAAGGTCTTCTTTTATGAGTTTATTCAAGGTTACTGTCATCAAACAGTACCTTATATTTGTGTGCTTATGACCTGTGCACCTGAAATATGACACCCCAGCACTGATTTCAAAATTTGTGCTCACTACAGGGCCACAACTCGGTTCTCTGAGATAATTTTGTTAGTATGGAATCTGGTAACCGCTTTAAAGACTACCTCCCAGTAGATGTAGTGCAACCATCTGACACTGAAGCGGACAACCATTAGACCCACCAAAGTCCTTATGATGATATACATCAACTACATGTGGACTTGAATGCACACGTTTGACAACATTTTGCCATAATATGCCACGATTTTCAAGTATAAAAACTTAGTAAATGATATGGAAGTCCATTGATGCCACCTTCTTTCTGCTCAAAATCACTTCGAGTGATTTTGAAACAAAATTATTAATTTTCCACCACCACCTCTACTGCATCAGTTTCCCATTTATGTCCTAAGATCCACCACCTGCTTGCATTTACCACCCAACAGGCAAACATGTGCAGATAAGCTCATACAGTCCACAAAATACTTTGGGCCAATTTGTCCCTCCAAGGGACTTAGAACTGCACCTCACACATGTCCACCCAACCCGTCCCACCCCTAGCCCTACCTCAAGCCAATATCCACTTTTTCCTTCACATCAAGTATGGACGACTCTTCCCATATGCAGACAAAGCAATTATTGAGCTGGCAACGGCTACCTTTTCCCAGAAGGATTTATTGACTTTAACCTTTATAAGGGATATTTTGTTATAGGATTCCCCACTGAAGAGGATGGGGCGCTGCAGCAGCAATGCCCTTAGTATACAAAAACGCACCCATTACCATCACCCAAATCCGTCTTACCAATGATACCACACTCGTGGTGACCTTTAAAAACCTTCCCTCATACCTTCCCCCTCAAACACTATATGCAGAGTTGATGTCAGAGCTGTCCACTTATGGCACAAACCCCATCCTCTAATTCCTTGTCCCAAATAGTGCTGAGAGCCTAGTGGCACCTTGGGCAATGGCAACCATTATCCTCCATCAGCTAAATATGGCCCAGCACATCCCACTGTGGGCCTAGACCCCACATGTACCTGACCATTTCTTTTGGGCCCGCACTGACAACAGCTGCACAGTTTGCCCCCTTTGCCATTAATTGGACCATACCAAAAAAGCATGTCAATATAATTCAAACCCTGTAAAACTGCTAAACTCACCCACAAAACCACACCAACTGCATTCAAATGAGGATTTTGGCTTCCCCACTCCCACCGGCCATGCGCCTATTGAATCTGATACAAAATCTAGCGACTCATGCCCAAGCCAGTCAATTTAAATTCATTCCAACCAATTGGGCACAGTTTTGGACCCAAATTCAATCTAACCAATTTCACCCCAAAACATACCCAACTTAAGTCATGTCTCACCGAATCAATCATACTCAACCAAAATCCCTGGGACTTATTTGATGAAATGAATGATTCTGGAAAAATTGTCCCACCAGATTTACCAATTAATGTCAAACTTTATCTGAATTCAGACTTTGATGCCCCACTCCCTCCCAAAAATATCCTCAGACCCATCGCTACCCCTTTCCTGAGTGACCATCAGATAGCAGAGGCCATGGTGGCTTCACTCAAAAGTCGCCATCTCTGCAAAGCTGTGGCAGCCTCTATTGTTAATTTAAAGAAAGGCTGCATATCCCCATGTTCCCTCCCGATTTCCCTGCTGTTGCAAAAGAAGAAATCACACGACTCAATGAAGCCGCCATCACCGCTGTCAAACAGGTCACTGAACTGGCAGATTTTTCCCAAACCACATGCATCAACAGAACTAACATTGCTAAATTTGCCCAGCTTCCTGACGCCTGCATCCAAGCTAAACACCAGTTTGCCAAACTTGTAGAGGCTATGATACAGGCCCAAAATATCAGTAAAAACCTCAACGGCTATCTATTTCACCTTGACCCTCATACCACGGATGCCTCAATCCCCTTGAGATCAGCTTTAATCGCTCTCTAATGCTGAGCCTGATGATGATGATCCTCCTGATCCCCCTTCCCCCTTCGCCATGATGGGATAAGCGGCTCGCCACTGTGCCACCTGGTAAGTTATTTTTTCTCGCTTTCCTTTTTATGTCTCGCTGCTCGTCTCAGGCTGTTGATTCATATTTTGGTTGGTTTTGTTGGAGTTTTCTGTTTCAGTATTGTCTGTCCCCTGGTTGGCGTACCTCAAATCGATTTAATCCATTGATGTCACCTTGATAGTTTAGATGACGATATGAATGGAGCTATTCACTCTGATAGTAATTTGTACCAGGAGCTTTATTCCTTACATCTTGAGCTAGAAAATTCAAGGACAGAAAGTAAGATCCCTGGTGGTTCAGAATAATGCTTTAAAGAGGATTTTCTGGATGATTCTTAAAAATTGGTTAATATTAAGAACTTGATGCAGGCGGAATGTTGCCATCTTTCTAATATGTTGGACTAAAAAAAGTGAGATCTGAAAGAATCTTTATAAAGTGCCAACGTGTTCAAGTTAGTAGATGACTCTCTTCTATATTCATGGATAAGCAGGAAACCCTTATGACAGAACCTGATAGTGAAGACTATGAGGCACTGGTTACTTGTAAATTGCTTGCAGCTTTTACATTTGTTTTGTGCGGTAGAGCTTATGCTCATCCTCGCTATGAAGCTCAAAGCCTGTTTTTCCACCTTCATCTTAGTAAGCCATGAAGTCATATATAGACATCGCAGGCCTTTTGGACCTGAAGCCTTGAAACTAGATTCAGGTAAACCAACGTTAATTTATTAAGTTTGACATGAAGGTAGATGTGAATACATTTCTCATTCTCTTTGAGATTAGCATGGGCGGGGCATCTGAGACTGCTAGGGTGGCAGCAATAATGAACTCTCTATACTAAAAAAGTCAGGAGTTAGTTATGCTGAAATTAAATTGACTGGTTAGCCCTACTTTAACGTCAAGGACCTTCTTGTCAAAGAGTTTTGCAGAGCAGAAAAGATAGCCCACATGAAAGTTGGGATTACTTAACATTTCCTCTAAAATGATGGGCCTGCAAAACTATTCATCAAACCTTTCTATTTAGAGGCGCAGACGCTGTCTGGGACTAATTTTATAAATGATTTTGATTTTCAGATCACTTTTATCCACGCCTGTGAGCCCTACAAGTAAGCATATTGTTTTTCTGATACCAAAACTGAATTAGGAGCATAACATAACTCATTTGATGAATTATCTCTGCAGATGCCCTGTCACTTTTGAGGCGCCTACCAAAAGTCCATAGGAGCCTCACGACCCACCCAACTGGGCCATATACCTAACAAAAGTAAGCAACTCATCATTATGGCCTTCGTTCCAATAAGCCTGATATAGATAAAAATACCTGTTATTTATAAAAACACTAGGCATCACTCAAAACACTGCTCTAATTTGAGTTCTAAACCTAGGGTTCATTTGGTTAATCTTGGGAATGAATCTTGGGAAAAGCAGGGTGGATTAGAACTGGGAATATTACCTCTGCCTCCTCAAAAAATCCCTGATAAGAAAAATTTTCTAGAATCACTTTATATCAAACAAAGGTGAAGTGAGTACGCTCCGCCTCTGAAAGTCCAATTAAAGTATAACAGATGATATGGTAGCAGTTACTACCCGCTCACAAAAGGACCATGAGGCTGAGTTGGCAAAAAAAGTGTTAGGAAAGCCTTACGTTAGATAATTAGAGCAACAAGAACTCCCAGTTGCCTCTGGCAACATCCTCAAATAGGATGGGGTATAATTGCAATAACTATTGATACTTTAAAGGAATTTAGCCCTCAATTAGATTTTAAATTTTATTTGAGGTGGGCTGACCTGGGGGATGATACCGCACTGATGAGGGGAAGTGAAGAAAATGGGAAAGGAGGATAAAAACTGGAAAACCTCAATGCACAGCGTATGATAGGCCAGGAACTCCATGGACCACCTTTGCTATTTGCTATATTAGTTTGGGGCATTGGTGCGCAACGCTAACACAGTCATAATTGTCCCTTACCCAAAGTTCACTACTGGGATTGAACTTGGGGAGGCAGTGGTAGAGGTCCCTATTCTACCACTGGGGTATCCTCCCCTTTATAGCCCTCAATTAGGTGAATAGAGTTTTAATTATAGAAGTCAAGCAGACACATCTAATGTCCACAAATTAATTTCTGCGGATGCTTTATTTGATTCAATTTATTTGAGGTACACTGACCAGGGGACGGACAGTACCAAACACAACACTCAAAATGACAAAACAAAACTACTAACCAGGTGGGAAGCAGAAACTGCTAACCCACCATGGCAGAGGGTGAGGAGGGATCGGGGGGTTGGTTTTTAGAAAGACCCACCTTGATCATGGGATGTTGGTTACAGTACTGGATCAGAGCAGAGAGCCAGGGTGTTGAGGCATCCGCATAGTGGGGGTTGAGGTCAGCGTAGTAGGAGTTTTCCTCTTCTGCATCAAGATAATGATGGGAAAGTGTTTCAACAAAAGCTGCGAGGAGAACTTCAGCTTCTTTGTGGGCTTCAGGAAGTTGGGTGAAAAGGGAGATACTGTGGTGGGTGATTTTGGCTGAGGGGTTGAATGAAGCAATAGTTGCAACATTCATAACAGCAATTTCAGCATCATCAAATAGTTTTGAGATGTCACTGCAGGGAGATTCAGGGAAGTCAGAGGGGGAAGAAGAGGGTGGGCAGGCCATGCTGGAGCTGAGCCACTGACTGGGCCACCGCGGTGCATAGTTTTGGGCAGTGAGGAGAGGCCACCGCAGCCAAGGTGAGCTGGTGATCACTTTGGAAGAGGGCTGTATTGGGCAGAGGAACGAAATGGCGAGGGGTAGGGGTTTCATCAAAGTCAGGAAGGAAAAATTCCTCCCAACCATAATCGCCTTGGCAGAGAGGTTGACCTGTATGCTTACTAATGAGAACTTTACCTGATTCGTCAGTTTCAGCCAATAGATCCCATGAATTTTGGTTTACTGGAATAGTGGCGTTCGAATTTGGGTGGGTGGGATTGGGCGAATGGGCAGCTGCTTGGGTGCCAATGGTGGTCCAAGCATAGCTCTGATTGGCTGGGGTAGATTTAGGTGGGAGAGTGAGGCTGGATGTTTTGGGGGGGGGCTGATTTTCCATATGGGCCCACTGAATGAGATTGGAGGGTGGGAGGGGGCAGCAAAGCGCCCCATACTGAACCTCCAGAGGGGGGCTCAGAAGCCGCAGCAGCAGAGTTGGCCTGAGGGCACGCTCTTTTTTCATGGTTGAGGCCAAAGCAGAGGGAACAAATCTGCCTACCATTATTGACTTGAGCCTAAAAGAAATGATCAGATGCTGCAGCTACACTAACGCGGGGTGGGATTTGTTGGGCTATGGTAGGGTGGTGTGGTATGATGGTGGCTGTTGCCCGAGGAGCAGCAAGGCGCTCTGCACCAGATGGAATGGCAAAGATGAGGTTGGGCTGAGTGCCATAAGCCATGAGCCCCGCGACCAACTGATCATACAAGACCTGGGGTGGAAGGTGGGATGGGAGATTTGCAAAGGATACCATCAGCGTGGTGTCTAAAGGGAGGCGAGTACAGGTTGTGGGAATGGGGTTTTTTTTATAAATTAGAGGAGTTTGTGCTGCCGTTTCAGCATCCTCCTCTGATTGAAATCCAACGTCAAAGTAGCCCTTAAAAGGGCGGAAGTCTATAAAGCCAGCTGGCGCAAAGGCCTCAGTGGCTAGTTCAATAATTGCCTTATCAGCATATGGGAACAAACGCCCATAGTCCACTCTAAGGCAATAGCGAATGGCAGAGCGAGGGAGGGCGAGAGGATGGGGGCGAGAAGGGTGAACGCGCGCCAGGTGGAGCGCTAAGTCCCGTGGGAGGACAAAACGGTTGGAAGCAGTGGGCGGGCTGTTTGAGCCCATCCGAATGTGCTTGCCTGCGGGGCGGAAAACGCTAGGTGGGGGTGCACTGCTGCCCCACACTGGGGTGGCAGGCGGCGGAGCCAAGGACAACAAAAAATAGGTTTGTGAAGACGGCTGTGGATAAACAAAACTTTAAATTTAAAATCGCTCAAAAGTGACTTCAAGTGGTAAAAGAAAGTTTTTTCTTCTGCAAATGCTTTATTCAGAATTCATCTATGTTGATATTACAGTAAATAAACTCAAAGTCAGAGAGATTGTAGACAGGGAGGAACCAATCAATATTATTTACACATAAAACTGTAAATAAACTAGGCCTCATTCAAGATAAAGTTTTTTGAAAATGTGGTACTGCGGGCTCTCTGATTACAACGTTGAAAGGAGTTTACAGTGCATTTCTGCTGCAGTTTAGCCCGTGGTAATATAAGCTTTGGACATCATAATTCAAAACCAAATTTAGGGCTTTCTTATTAGGACTTCATTTATGAAGTGTTATGGTTTAAAAGACAATTTTTTAGAAAAACTTTGGAAATACTTGCATAAACTCTTCTGCTAAGTTATAATTGGAAGTATGAAGCCTCGCTACCTTAAGATCAGGGCTTGTTAATCTTGTGTTAAAAGATGACATAGTGCCAGTTAATTTCAGCGGCTGCATGGCTATACTTGGCGGTTACCTAACCAGATTTTGAAATTTAAGGGTACTCCACTTTGCGCTAATTGTAGCCTAACCATTCCAGTGGTCCATCAATGTTTTTGGGATCAGAAACTAATCTAAATTTTCCCCAGGGATTATATGGCAAAATTAATTGTCTTAATTTTTCTAATTGCACCAAAACCTGTAGCCACACCTGAGTTTATAATCCTTGGCCATAGAAAAATCCATTGTGCTTCTAGCTAACTTGTATCCCCATACTATTTAGATTATTTGACACCAAATAGTCATTTTTAGCATAGTTAGCCAGTTAAGGAAGTGTTAAGTGTCCAGGTTTTTGGCAATCTGGATGAAGTTGGGCTTGGCGGCAACAAGTGCCAAATTATATGTTTTCTGGTACTTTGAAACGCCACTATGGGTTAACAAGGATGAAAGGGACCATGAATTGGCCTTTTGAAAACTATATTATAATTTTTGCAAGAGATGCCTTTGATTTTGGATGTGAACATGATGCATTGCACCATATTAATACTGGTAACCATCCTCCCACTCACCTCCATCTTACTGATTATCAAAGTTGTCAAATAAATTCACTATCAACGAAATTATAACTTGGTGCAACTTGGGATGTTAGTGCCCTCCAAGAGTCCTTGGTCTCCCTTTGTTAATTTATTAAGAAAAATGACAATTCAAATTGTGCGATAATTGGTTACAAGAATCTTACAATAAGAAATGATTCCAATTTTTTACCACAATATTGAAAATATGCTAGACCACTTAGCTGTGCAATACTTCACAGCTATGTCTTTAATATTTGACTATTAGAAGATCAATATTACCAAAGTGAAAATCTCTCTCTTTTGCTTTACTAAATTGAAGCCAAATTTGGATTTTAAAATATACAAAAATGACCACTCAATCAAGCCAAAGCTTACCAATGTTGATGCCATCAACGCCTGCTGCCCCAGCTTGGGGTGGTGGTGCGCTGCCATCAGGCGTTTTTTGGTCGCTGCCAAACCGCACCCAGGCTGTCTCTACTAGCCCCCCTAATGCTACTGGGTGTCATGTCCCCCTTAGGACTTGGCCCATCATCTTGCAAGTTCCCAGGCAGTGCTCCAGAGCCCTTTGGTGCTCCAATGGAGCAATTTACAATTCAGCCTCCAGGTTGAATATGGGAACCTTTTCCCATATGCAATTGCAGCCATCATCGAGATGGCCACAGTGGTGTTTAAACCTGCCAGCTTCATTGATTTCTGCTCCTTTAAGGGCATTTAAACCTCAGTTTCCATTCTGAGGCTGATGAAAATACATCATCTAAGCTGCAATTAATTTATAGAAAAATCCCCCTCCCTACTGATTGGACCCAGCTCCTGGAAGAGGCCACTTTGGTGGTCCAGTTTTCCAGGTTGTCTTCCCACCTTTCCCC
Organism: Massospora cicadina; assembly: GCA_022478985.1. Lineage (NCBI taxonomy): Eukaryota > Fungi > Entomophthoromycota > Entomophthoromycetes > Entomophthorales > Entomophthoraceae > Massospora > Massospora cicadina. The sequence continues at coordinate 80,100 of JAKSZP010018727.1, forward strand.
CAAAAGCCTCCAACATGAGCTCACAGAGACTTTGGTCATTTACGGCGCAGACCCCATGTTGCAATTTGTGGCTCTGGATGGAGCAGATCATTTGGCAGGGCCATGTACCTTTGTGACAATCTGTTCATTTCATCATGAACCCACCTCATGATTTCCCCTTGCACGGTGATCAGATCTGCCCCTGATCACCCATTCTGGGCATGCGTTGAGAACGGCCATGCCATTTGCCCCTTGTGCTTTGAGCTTGATATCTTAAATAATAAGTTCCCTATGGCTTCCACCTTCGCCACTTCTGCCGCTCCTCCCTCCAGTGTTGGGTCAGCGGCCAGTTTGGCTCAATTTTTCAAATGGGGCTCAATCCTCCCGCTCCCAACCCCAGCAAGTTCTGGCGTCACTTTCAAGGCGGCAGCCAATCAAAAATTTGAATTTTTATAAAAATTCAAACAATTTGAGCAGATTTGGAATACAGAGTGCACCGCCAGACTATAGTCTCCTAAACTCTATAACGTAGGAGGAGCTCTGGAACACAGTCTATGATGCACCACATAGGAAATGCCCAGGACCTGATGGGATACCCTACGAATTATATAATAATTATTTTAGACAAATCGCCCCCTCCTCTTAGCATCAATAAACCAGTGCCTACTGGAGACACGCCTCCTGCCTGAAGGCCAGGACTCCTATGTCATAACCCTGTTTAAAAAGGACGACAGACTGGACATGGTCAACAGTCGCCCAATTGCACTCTCAAACACGGACACAAAGCTACTTACAAAAATCCTAGCAGCCATATTAGGCACATTAACATCTAAAGCCTTGTCACCCAAGCAGTTTGGGTTCACACCAGGGAGCCCCATCTGGTCCAATGTACACTACGTTGCAAATATATGCCAGTCCAAAGCAACTGGAGCCCAGGTATTCCTTGACCAGGAGAAGGCATATGACCGCATTAGCTGGCCATACTTGAGGGAATGCCTATGCGCCTTCAATCTCCCACCCAGGCTCATTGACTGGGCGATGATCATCACAGAATCCGCGTCTATGGCTGTGTGTGGCCCTGGCTTTCTAACCGACAGGATCAAACCACACAGAGGACTCAAATAAGGGGACCCCCTCAGCCCAATGCTCTACAACTTCAGCTTTGATCCACTCCTCCATGTTGCCGACTCATGCCTCATGAGCATAACTGCACAAGGACATCCCCCAGTCAAGATAATAGTCTTTGCAGATGACTGCGTGACAGATATAGCTAACAATAATGACGCCCAACAGCTGGAATGCACCCTATAGGAATACTCCATTGTGAGTAATGCATCGCTCAATAAATGGAAGACGAAATAATTCTCCTAGGCAAATACATCAATAACTGGGCCACAACACCCAAGTCACACAGCCAACACAATAGAAGAACCCACTCATACTACCCTTTGCTTCACCCCCACAACCAATCCCATCCGCCACCTTGTGATATGGCTGGAAACAGGGGGGTATGCCAATGAAACAATTGAGAAAAATCTACTACAGCAGGTATCCAACCGCTTCGCCTCACTCAAGGGAAGATCAGCAGGACTAACGGGGAAGTGGCAGTGGCCAACTCACTCATCCTCTTGATGCTGTGGTTCCCCACACATTCAGTCCCCTTTTCACCCACCTTAATAGCCTCAATCTGTGCGCTTATCCAGGGCTGGATGTGGCCTGGATCCTGACCACCCGTACAGGTGGAAACACTATTTGGACCACGCTCCAGCGGAGGCATGGGCTTAATAGACTTTGTGGGTCATGCCAACCGCATTTTGGGCACCTAAATAGAGGGAGTGCTAGCCCCAGACCTCACATAATAGAACTGGTCCAGAGCAGTGAGGGCCAACTTCGCGCAAGCGCTCAAAATACCTTAGCCACACAACCCATCCAGCCTACTAACATACCTTGCTAATCGCTCCAATGCAACTCGCTCACATGAAACCCCTCTCACTTTGAACGCCTCCTCTGCACCATCCACCTCATGGGATGGAACGTCGCTAACACTTACGCTGTGAAGGGAAGGGGATGAACCAGAGCCCAAGCCATGATAAGAAAACCAGAAGACCACCCCTAGATAGACATACTTGCTACGACCCCTACCATCGCTAGAATCAACTACCTAGACGCTTTAGACATCCCCTACGACCTAGCTACACAGAAGGCAATATGGAGGCTGATGTACCATCCACTCCTACAGCCAAGGGTAAGAGCCAATACCTGGCGCTGCCTGAGATGGACCTATAGAATGGCGGACTGCATCCATTCCCTCCATGTACCTGCGCAGTATGTGGAGGAGAGGGCTCCCTATACCACAACCTAGAAACTTGCCTCCCATCTAGAACCATACGGCGGGAAGTTGCGCTCCTGCTTAGGATCCAAGATGACCAGGAACTCTCTATCTCAAGGAGCCTCCTCGTGCTCCAGCTCAATTCCCAAATTCCACCTACCCTCTGCTCCCTCATGGTAACCATCGCAATGTGGATGATCCACACCATTGCTTTGGATGCGTTCAAGGGTACCATACCAACCATCTGTGGGGCAATTAGTAGGTTCCAAGTTCACTTACTGGAACACTTCCAAGCCTGGATTCAAGGGTACATGGAGCTAAGGCAACAAAGGCTCTTAGAGTCATGGTTCCCACTCTGGTTCCTCCAAATGGACCTCTTCCTCCACACCTGCTCAGTAACTGGGGAAACCCCCTCAGAGTAGCGCACCAACCCCCCATAACTGGCGGTACCATCTGGCAACATGGGTAACTCATATACCCTGGGTTCCCAATCCTTTCTAATCCTCGCTATTCTTCACTCCCCCCTTTCTGCACACACATTGGTACTGCCCGTCCCCTGGTCAGCTTACCTTGGTAAAATAATAAAAAAATAATTTGACCAGATTACAGAATCCTGAGTTGATGGCTGACTCAGTTTCAGCTGAGCTGCCATTGTCAACAGCACTTTGCCAATCAGCTTCTGCCACTGCCCCAATTCCAGTGGTTGGTCCAGTGCTGGCTGAATCCAATCCATTCAAGGCTCTTTAATGGTTAAATGATAATGAACAGCTGTACCATGTCAAGCCAGATTTTGATTTGGGGAATTTTTTGTTGACCCTCCCAAATTGTGGCCCTGCCATTTTAACCTATGAAACAGTTTTCCATTTACAAAAATAATAAAAAAAATCATTTGAGGCTCCAGCTGCCCTTGCCAACACCCTACTTCGCCAGCAACTTCATGGGCGATGTGCTACTTGTTGAGGGTATTCCCATCAATAATTTTCCTCGTGATAATGATGAGAATGCAAAAAACAAAATTGAGGAGCTCACCTTTGGAAAAAGCTGCACTTGCATTGATGTGGCAAAAAATATCTGTTTGCCCCAATTATCCCCAAAATTTCCAGCGCATAAAGTCATTCACTTGTTTGCCTGCTCTCATCACTTTTGCTGAGCATTAACTTTCTCAATACGTTGAGGCGATGGACACTGCTGGCATCTTAAATGAAGAAACCCACAACTATGCCCCTTTATGTCCCATGTTGCTGATGCTCCCACCCCAATGCTGTCTGCCATGTTCTGCTAGCTAAAGCGGGCACCAGGCAAAAGTTTCCCTAAAGCTTCCTCGCCTTCTGATATTGCTTCCTAGGCTGATAACTTATGTGCTATAATAGTAATTTTTATAATTATGATTATCCTTTGTTTGGCTCATCCGCAAATAAAGATGTGTGCGCTCCCAATTTTGGGTTGGGCACCACTAGTGGTAAAAGAGTAACAGCTTTCTCTGATCTAATGGGAAAATGAAGAGGACTAGGCGCTGGCCTTCTTTGAAGAGAACAAGGTTGTGTTAAAAAGAGACTTTGATTTAGGTTGTGCACAATTTGTGCTTGACCATACTGATACCATAAATCATTTGCCAATTTTCTTGCATTCTATTAGACGTCTAAAAGAGGTCAATGAGATCAAAAATAAAGAAAGTAATCAGAGGTTCACATGGGGTTACAAGAGACCCCTAAGTATCTTTGGGTATCCCCAGTGGTAATCATTAAAAAGTTAAAGAACTAAACATGTAATACTTAATTATAGGAAGCTCAAAAACGTTACCAAAATGACTCCTAGCCATCATCTCGCATTGATGATGCACTATACCGCCTGGGCGGCAAAATACTTTTCAGCCAAAGATCTAAGCTTTTGGCTAATGTCAGTATGAGCTTCCAAAAGGTGAGCAGGAGAAATGCGCCATTTTTGCTGCCCAGGACTTCTACCAACCCACTAGGATACTGAAAAGGCTGTGCAATGTCCCCACGACCTTTCAGTAGGCTATGGAAAGTATATATTGGGAGACAAAAAAACTCACTTGATTTTTAGTTTATTTAGATGATATAAAAGGTTTCTCTATAACATTTAATGAGCATATTCAAATCCAAGAAAATGTTTTCCGCCGCCTTGATAAGGCTAATCCTAAAATCAAACTGCATAAGTGTAACTTTTTTAAGAAAAAACATGGTTACTTGGGGTTGTCATTGGTAAAACTGGATTATTTATTTGGCTGGCAAAGATTGAGGCTTTTAAACAAATGACGTGGCCATGAAGCATTCGTGGAATCCAGGTGTTTCTTGGGATAATTAACTACTATTACAGTTTCATTAAGAACGTTAACTAAAAATGGGTGATCCCTTATTTAACCTCCTGTTGGATATTTAGCCCAAGTGATTCATCCCATAGTTTATATAATTACTTTTTAATAGTTAAGCATGGCTCCCAATCAATTCACCCAATTTTAAAAATTTTGATGTCGTTAGAATTAATTTTAGCTCCTTTTTCAATCATGTTGATTCATATTGATGTTGAACTATTTACAGAGCATTGGGAAAGATCACTGATGGCTCTTTAAAATTAAAATTTACTTATAGTTGAATCCAATAATAAATCAATAATTTTTTAAGTAAAATAGATTTCAAGGCATCTGATTCCAAGGATAATCAAAACTATAGGTGCTGACAATTGATTCCAAGGAAAAAATTAGTTTTTTAAAAATTAGATATTGTTGAGTTTATCCTAATTTATGCCAGAGATAACCAATAGTTTATATTTTATTTAAAAGGATTTACTAATGTTTAATGCCAAAGAGAATTATTTAGTTGTTAGTAATTAATGCCAGGGCTTTTAGGTAATGTTTTCCAGAAAATTTTGCTGATGATTTTTGGTAGGCGGCATTCAAGCGCCATTTTTCTGCCAAAGTATATATACCAAAATTTTCCTCAAATAAAAATCTTTCTCCTGCCTTATTTTATTTTTTGAAGAATTAAGTGACGCTTAACAATTGAAGTAGGTAGAAGCTTTTATAGGTTTAGGTTCCAAGTGAGTGTAACTAGGAAGTGGTCAGCACCATCGCTCCAATACCTATAGTACAAGGAAACCCCACATGGACTTACCCAACTGGGTAGATGACAATGAGTAAAAAGGGCGATTAACTCTGACATATTGGGATCAATGATAGGATGGAGCTGGTCACATAGGTGGGTATAGGGCTCTGGCTACTGATGTAGTTAATCGCCTGAGGGTGAAGTTGTTGGCTATGCTGGGTATGGGAAGTTGCAGCGCAACTTGTAGTGAAAGGTAGACAGTGAATGATAAAGAGCAAGTGTTAAAAGTTTTTCATACTGTTGGCCTGGCACACTAGCAGAGCTTAAATGTATGGATTAGTAATTTTTTGACATTGGTGCTCACTACAATTGGTTCTGAAGTGTGCTGCTTGACTAGCCAGTGAAAAAAGATGTTAGGTTGCTAAAGTGGCTTTAAGCCATTGTGCTTCCAGTGCAGGATGCTGTCAGTTGCTTATGCTCCACCAAGGTTTCTCTGAAGATGAGTGACATTACCACCTCATGCAATTTGTCACCATCTTTCAAAATTAAATTCCGTTGATTTCTTCCCTTTGATGACATTTGGGATTTAAGCATTATCAGCTCTTTCATGGTTACTAATTCCACCAAACTTTTTCTTTTCTGACACCACTTGAGGAGGGGAGGTTGTACTAATGATCTCTCTACAATATTGTTTTTCTTTAAGTCATGAAGCCCTGAAAATATTAGCTTATGGTGCAGTAGCCATTTTGATGGAATGTAATATGGGTAAAGTCTGGGGATATGCTAGGATTAAACCAGGTTACAATTCTTCCTAAGTATTCTGAACTAGTATTATAATTAATTGAGCGTGGGAATTAAATTTACTATTTTTAATGAGTTTGTTATTTTTAGTCCCAAAATTAGGGACAAATTTAATTTAGTTGAGTTATTTCAATGTCCAGTCATTCTTGGGTCTATAGGGATCAATCAATTATAGCTTTTTATTAAAATTGATTAGCTTGATGAATGTTATATATAATGATGGTTTACAATCTACCAGCAATTGATGAAAAGATTTGTGAATAAGCTAACCACAAGTATATATTAGGATTTCTTTGACTGATGCCAAGGATTATCAACGTATATTTTAGTTTTCAATGCAAAGATTTTCAATACCAGGAATTTAATTGCTGTTTGGGGCCTAGCTTTTTAGCATTATTGGTGATTGATGCCAAGGATAATTGATCATTATATTTCATTTATATAGGATTTACTGGTGGTCGATTCTAGGGATAATTTACATTATGGTCACCAGTGGTTGATGCTGAGGATTTCAAGGAAATGTTTTCCAGAACTTTATGCCAATGATTTCTCAAAGTGGTCATCTAATTGCCATTTGTAGCCTAAGTATAAATACTTGAATTCCTTCTTAGTAAAGATTTTTTCGTATCCCCCCATTAGGTTGGACCACATAGTGCTAAAAAGAATGTACTCTTTCCTATCATTATTGTTTTAACAGATATATGCGCACTTGATATTAAGATAGTCTAGAGGTCCCTGAGGTTTAGATTCTGGGTGAGTGTACCTAGGGAATGGTCAATGCCACTCCTTTGATACCTGGAGATACAAGGAACCCCCACTTGGATTTACCAGACTAAAGAGTTGACAATGAGGGAATAAGGGCGACTACCCAGCTTACAGGTAACAATGATAGGTCAGAGCTAGGATTTCCCAGCTGGGTGGAGGGCTCTGAGCCTACCAATATAATTAATAGTTTGAGTATAAAGTTGTTGGTTATGCTCTTTTGGGGAGTTGCAGCGCAAACTTGAAGTGAAAGGTAGCCAGTGAAGGCGAAAGAGCAAGGGTCAGAAGTTTCTATACTGTTGGCCTGGCATTAGTAGATTTATTAATGTACAGGTTGCAAAAATTAATAACAACTCCCAAAAAATGTACACTCTGAGTTATAAACAGACTTCTAATTAGTCTTGAAAAATTGATGTTATGCTTCACTGAAGCGCCAATATTAATGTGACTAAACTTTATAAACATTTATTAAATGTACCCATCACTCACTTCCATATGGGAAGTGTCTTTAAAAATTGACTCTTAAGGATTTGAGCACCTTGGCTTACTGCAGCCGGATGTTAGATGTGCACAAAATAAACTATAAAGTAACTGAGACGGAATGTTTGATGATTATCTATGCCTGTAGACAGTTGAAGATATATATCCCTAGAGTTCATTTACAATATTAACTAGCCATGCCTCACTTGATAATTACAAAATTTAAAGTAGCCATAAGGGCGGCTGGCCCACTGGGCTTTGAAATTACAACAATTTTTATTTCTATACTCAGCACTTCCTCAGCTTAAAACATCAGAACTCCAATTGCCTAACATGCTGTCTAAAGTTCTCTTAGAGGCTGATTTATCTGCACAGTTATTGTAAAATGCTAAATAACAATATGACAACGAAACAGCGGAGGTTCAGCGCTCCTTGGAAAGTTTAATGAGAAATAAGATTAGCAATAATGGAAGCTTTATAAGATAAACGACAACCAACAATATCAGTACCATAAACAACAGAAAGAACTGTATTACCATTAGTTCCCACAAAGCCATGGGACATGGGCGTTTTTAGAAAGTGATTGAGCAGTTAAAACAGCAGATACTAATAGGAATTGGTGCATATTGACATATCACAATCGCTTATCTGATACAAAGAAAGCCAAGCTGAAGCCTTCATTTTGGAAGGCCACCTCGTTTCAATTGTTAAACCCAATTTTGCCTAACACATTGTTTTCATCAATGTGGTATGTCTTTGACAATAGTTATGGAATATTTTATGTATATTATTGTGGCCATTATCACCTTACTAAGTTGGTTTGAGGCCAAAGTGATTAAAGAAATTAGGCGTCAAAACCTCAGGTAAGTTTATTTTAGAGATATTCTTTTTTGAAATGTATGCTCCTAAATAATACTGATGGATAATGGGACCAATTTTACATCTCATATAACACCTGAGCTTACCAACCTGATGTGTATTTCAGGAGTGTTGTCCATGTCCTACCACCTGAAAAGCATATTAAAGTGAAGCAGGTAAAAGATACTTTCATTGGAATATTATTAAGGTTGGCCATATATAAATCAGCCATTTGGAATTTTTTTAATCCTCCACCATTTTTGCTTATAATGGCGCCTTTCACTCAGCAATAGGGCCATCACCATTCAAATTAATTTATGGGAAGCATCTCGCGCTCCCTCTTGTTCTATACTCATGTGCCCATGAGGAGATCATGAGTCCTACTAAGTATCTTGAGAACCTCACATGAATGTTAATCCAGGTTCTGAGTGAAGTTTGGACCAACGCATTGGCTTAAAAAATTAAGGTTTGACAACATTTTAATCAGAATCAACATACCTTAGAAAGATTTGGACAAAAGTAACCCTTTCTTTTGCTTCAAAATCAAATTTGAAGCCAAATTTTGATTTTTAAAAATACAAAAATAGCCACTTGATTGAGCCAAAACTTATCAGTGTCAATGCCAATAACGCCTACTGTCCCAGCATGGGGTGTTGGTGCACCATCATCTGGCATATTTTGGCTACCGCTGAAGTGCCTAGTCTGGCTCTGCTAGCCCTCCTAATGCTACTGGCCGTTATGTCCCCCCTTGGGACTTGGCCCACCACCTTGCAAGCTCCCAGGTGGTGCTCCAGAGCCCTTTGGTGTTCCCATGGAGCAATTTGCGTTTTGGATCGTGGGTCAAATATAGAAATATCTTCCCATACGCAAGCTCAGCCATCATCAAGATGGCCACAGTGGCTTATAAGCTCAGCGGTTTCATTGATTTCCACCCCTTTAAGAGGTATTTTGATCTCAGCTTCTGCTCTGAAGCTGATGCAACGGTAGCTGTTACGCTGCCTATAGTTTATAAAAAATCCCATTTTCACCATTTGCACCTGGCTCCTGGATGATGAACTTTGGTGCTACAGTTCGCCAGGTTGCCCTCTCACCTTTCCCCCAAGCGCCTCCACCACAAACTCATGGTTGGTTTGGCAATTTATGGTAAATACCCCAAGCTGCAATTTGTGGTTCTGAATGGGGCGGATCATCTGGCAGGGCCTCATGCCTTTGTCACAATCTGCCCATTTCATTGTGACACCCGCCTCACAATTCCCCCTTGCACAGTGATCAGATCTGCCCCTGGTCACCCATTCTGGGTGCATGTAGAGAACAGCTGAGCCTTTTGCCCCTTACGCTTCAAACTCAATCATTTGAAGCGCAAGTGCCCCATGATTTCCACTTCTGCTGCTTCTGCAGCACCCCCCTCTGGCATCGCCAAAGCTGCTGCCTTGCCCTAATTTTCAGAATGGGACTTGATCCTCCCTTCAAATTTTGGGGAATTCTGGAACTGCTGCTAAAGTGGCAGCCAATTGAAATTTAAAAGATTTAAAAAGTCTACCAGCCTACAGAATTATGAGCCTATATATGGATCAGTTTCAGCTGATCAACCATGGTTGATAGTATGCAACCAATCATCTTCAGCCACCTCTCTAATTCCATTGGCTGACCCAGTGTTGCCCAAGATAACTTTATTTTTTGCCTCAAATGGGGTCAACAACAGAGATTGGCCAAATTGGTGTCAAGCCAGATTTTGCTTTGGAGGGATTTCTTATTAATCCTTCTGATTCTTGCTCTCATTATTTTAGATCAAAACCTGGTTTTGAAAATTATAAAAATTTAAATAAAATGGCCATGGAGGCTGCAGTTGCTCCTGCCAACACACTACTTTGCCAGAAGCTTCATGGGGTGATGGAACCCCTCGTTGAGGGTATTCCTATCCCAAGTTTTCCCCATAATTTTGATGAAGATGCAAAATATGAAATTGAGGAGCTCAGTTTTGGTGCAAGCCACACTTGCTTCAATGCGGCAAAAACTTCTTTTTGACCCCAATTATTCCCAAACCCAACAGCGCATCAAGTCATTCACTTGTTTGCCTGCTCTCATCACTTTTGCTAAGCATCAACTTTCTTAACACGTTGAGGTAATGGACACTGTCAGTCTCATAAATGAAGAAAACTCACAACTATACCACCTTATGTCACATGTTGCTGATGCTCCTACCCCAATGTTGTCCGCCATGGTACATCAGCTAAATTGGGCGCAGGAAAAAAGTTTCCCCAAAGCTTCCTCATCATCTGATATGGTTTCCTAGTCTGATAACTTAGAGTCTATATTAGAGTTTTTTATTTAAAATAATCCCTTTGTTTGGCTCATTCACAAATAAAGATGCGTGGTGGCTCCCCCTTTTTGGGGTGGGCACCACTAGTACTAAAAAACATAAATTAGAAAACTTTTCTGCAGAGAGTTAGTTTATTATTTATAACAATCTTAAATTATTTGAACTAGCAAATTGCAACATATGAAAGGGACCTAGGGATTTTAGATATAATATCTACTGTCGCTTAAACTCTGAAGATCCCATCTGAGGTTATCATAGCAATAGAAAGCATGCTTAGCTCCTAAAGAAGTACCAGCAGCGCTCCAGTTTTACACCCATTGTTTCTCGATAACTTAGTTGGGCTCCACTCGTCTTTGTTCCAAATGTTTGGCCAAACAGGAAAAATTGTTGAGATTGGTATACCCATTCTACTTATAATTAATTTATTAACTTAAGTTAATAAAAAAATAATAACTAGAATAAGGGTATAATCAATTCTCTGCTAAATATATTGGTCTATAGTACTAGGTTACTTTAAACTATCTCTTCCCACACATACATTTTTATTGTAGCTGGCAATCAGTAGAAAAAATATCTTATTAGTTACCTCTTTTAGGCATCTCTGAGTTCTGGTAATTATGCAATATGATCATAACTTAATTCCCACTATGAAACCCTCAAATTCCTATTTAATAATTACCTCACCCCACTGTACTGCTTTTTGAATCCTCTATTATAATACTTTCTCAATTACCTTCCCCCTCGCTAGCATAAACTTGCCATTATTATGTTAATTTTCCTTAAACTTTCTCTTGTGTCTCAATTGTGGTAGGTTGGTTGCTAATATTGTTGATTGCCCCAAGGCCAATGGCTTAGCATCCCTGCTTTGCCTGAATATTACGCAATAAACTCAAAATCCATAAGTTCTAGCTATCACTTATCTTGCACCGCTGGAACGATGGATTGGAAAGAGAATATCAGGAAGGTAATGTCATTTTGGAGTGACATCTTTTTAACAGTAGCTCTAGAAGCCTACCATAAAGAGACAAACATAATGCAAGCCACTAATCCACTTCAATTACTTACTATTTTTTCTTATTATATAATCTATAATAAAACTCTATTTACATGAATATACTTTCACCTGTGTTTATTTAAAATTTCTGTCATCATGCAGGGTACCTTTAGCTGATTGATTTTAACTGACATGCACACTTGCGTTAAGACGCCTCAGTGCCAATATAACAGCAAACTTCTTTTGTTCCCCTTTTTTAAGCTTAACCTTCTAATGGCAAGAAATTAAATCCATATCTGAATAGTTTATACGACACATAAGCAATTTATGAAATATCAATATGTGGTAAGGAACAGAAAAATTTCTGGTAATTTTTTTAGGCTCCTGAAGTCTATTACCTCTCAATTTGTCCATCCTTCTTTATAATATCTAATACTAAGGAGACCTAAGAACTCTTTGAGAGTACTAACATCTCATGTTTCCAAGATAATTAGATTCTTAATTACTAACTATTTTGGAATTTTTAACCATATAAGGATGTAAGAATTTTAGTGGATGAAATACTGTTTTAATATGGTGTGCACACCTTGTGCACAACATAAATAAAAATTGTCTTCAACAAAAATAATACCATAATTTTTAAAAAGAGACAAAAATGGTCTTTTTCATTATCCTTTTTATCATAGAGACTTTCACAAGGTACCAGAGAACTAACAGACTAAAACATTGTCATCTAGTTCATATTATTAAAAGTTACCTTGATTGTAAATTCTAAACTTTGTAAACTGGTAAAATATGCACAAAAGCAGCATATAGTGTTATTAATCTGAATTAGGTTCAAGTATGGATTATATAAAAGTACCTGGCTTTTTCCAATGTCTGTAAATATTATCCTCAGTTCAGGAATAGATTTAAAATTAGAGTTAGAAAATGGCGTGAATGTTATGCTATTAACACTTGGGGAATTCTAAATTGCTTTTAGTCTCCAATATATGTTGTTGGCCCGCTGGGATGGTTAGATTATGGTTAGCCCTCAGTAGAATGCCCTTGGACTCCATAATTAGGATAGGTGATCACCAAAAAAGCCACAAATTTTTAGTAAATTAATTGCACTAGGTCATCCTTGAACATGAGGTTAAAAACCTTGATTTCAAGAAGCAGGGTCCTCTTTTTTCCAGTTGTAGTAAAGCAGAAGGCCTACCAAGTATTTCAGAGTATTATTTTCTAAATAAGCTTTTTCCCATAAGTTTTCATATTAATGGTCCTAATGAAAAGTCATATTTTTGACTTGTCAAAAATATAGTGTGATACAATAGATTTGTAAACCAAAAAGTATATATGCTCTCAGGGTAGAGAAATAGTTATCTACCCTGAGATACAATATACTTTTTGGTTTTTAATATCTGGCGCAATGCCAAAATTCTCTACTTATTGAGAAAGATAATATTAATTAGTTGCCACTGTCCACGATAGCTCTTACTTTTGTTTACTTGAGGTAAGTCAACCGGATTTAGACATAAAAAAGAAAACTAAAACAAATATATATGGACCATAGCGTTCAAGAAAGAAAGATTCTGGCATCAAAACCAAACTAAAATAAAGCCAATCAGGCCGGCATTGGAAAATTGGTAGCAAATCATAGTGGATTGGTGAGGGGGGATCAGGGGGCGTTTTTGGCTACATCTTGATAGATTAAAATGCATGCCAAGGCGGAAAGCATTATTTTGGGCATTTTCAAATGTGACTGATATTACCAGGGGAGATGGAGGATAGATATGTTTTGTCCTATTAAAGGCACCAATATAGTCCTTGAGATCATAATAAGTTTATACATAGGTATCAGGGAACCTGAAAAAGGTGCAAAATTTTGTACAGTTGTTTTTGCTTTAGGGTTATAGACCACTATCACAACAATTGGATTGATTCATATCTTTTTTGCGGAGATTGAGGACACGCTAATTTTTAGGGATAAGGGTTTCTAAAATAAAAAAGGCAAGGATCTTTTCAAGCATTGTGATATACTTAGCTGAAACTTTATGGATAGGAAAACAATTGGGTGAAGCAGCTTCGAATAGGCAGTTGATGATCAATTTAAAATGGTGCGTTGTTGCTTGCAGAACATAAAAAATGAGAGGGGAATTTATTGTCAAGAACATTGTATAAAACTGTTTGAGGTGAAGGTTGGACGGTTCAATGGGATCCCCCAATTCAGAATTTCAGCCAATAAGGCCCAGGAAATTTTTAGTTAAATTTAATTTAAGGCATTGACATAAGGGTGAGGATGAACAGGTAAATGGGAATGTGCTTGGGAGAAAAGGTAGTCCAAGCCTCCGCCATATTGTCTGGAGGATTGACTATTAGTTGAGGATGGTTGGGGTTTTAAAGGAAGCAAATTTTGGTGTGCTGGCATGATGATCGATCAGTTGGTGGGGTTACTGGAAGTAAGGTACCCCTTGTATGTTCTGCCAGAGTGTTTTTAGCATCAGAGTCAGCGTTAGAAGCATTTTCAGCAGTATGCTGACAAGACTTTTGGAGTGGTTTAAATTTAAACAGATAAGGAAAATCTTTCATCCATTGTTGACGTGTTCCCAAAAGAGATATTCATGTGTTGATGCACTGTGGGACCGCAGGGGTAATTTTTTGAAAATAACTGTTTGGAAAGGGGCAATAGTACTGGTAACACAGGGAGCTGCAAGGCGCTTCACTTCTAGGAACAATGAAGTTGAAGAAGAGGTTTTAGTCATAGGATATGAGACCTGATATTAGCTCCACATACAACACCTGGGTTGGAAGGCGAGATAGGAGGTATGTGAAACTCACTACCATCTTAGTGTTGGTGGAAAGGTGAGCACAAGCCATGAGGATTGGAGTAATTTAAAAAAACTGGTTTTCTCCAGCATGGCAGCGCCTCTTTGAGGGGAAACCAACGTCATAAGTATACCTTAAAGAGAGTATGTTGATGAAGCCAACTAGGACAAAAGTGGGGTAGTAAACAATGCAATGTCTTGACACCATCTGGGGTTTTATCTCATGCAGTCATCTTGGAGGAAAAACTGATATTGAAATGAGGGAGGGTGAGAGGTGGGGATGTCAAGAAGTTAATATGACTGGATGATAAGTCATATATCTGGCAGATTGTATTATATGTGTCAAGTGAGCCTCAATATTGAGTGGAATGTTATGTCAATGTGGAGTGAATTGAGCGAAGTACAGCTAGTTCATTGAATTAAGGGAATTCTTCTGAAGCCTCAAGATGGAATGAAACCCCCTAAAATGTAATAATTAAAAAATTCAAGTGGAAGGGTTGGAATCAACTAGGAATACCAAGGATAAGAGTTGGTGGAAAATGATAAAGAGAAGTTGTTTATTAGTTATCATAGATAGTCTGCATTTATATTTTATATAATAAAAGTGTTAGTTGGGGCGATTGCTCCATATTATATATCAGTTTTCTTAAGGATTGGCAACCTTCATATTATCTGTCCGATGCTCTATGTTGATTATCCTGTGCAGCCAGCATAGCGGATCTAAGCAAACTGCCAAAAGTTAACAGTGGTGCTCACTACAGGGGGCCATTGGTCAAATGTAGTACAGCGACACTATGGCATCATGGCGAGCCCTCACTCTCTATTCCAAAATCTAATTGTATTTAATGACTCATTCTGGGGAAATAATGGAGGTATCCAACGTGGAATCGGTATTATTCATGGTGATGGAACTATGGGAAGAGGAAACTAGGATGGAGCTGCAGTTAGCTGCTTGTCACGCGTTGAGGTCAGCCCAACAGGGCAGGTCCACAATGTGACCCCTCAGCAACTGTGGGTTAGATGAAATGTCTCTTTCAGGGTTACCACCTCCTTGAAGAAGATGTGGGGAAACAGTCTCTGAGTCTATTTTATTATCAACAGGACCAAGAATTCCATTACAAATTGTAT
Source organism: Massospora cicadina (assembly GCA_022478985.1). Classification (NCBI taxonomy): domain Eukaryota; kingdom Fungi; phylum Entomophthoromycota; class Entomophthoromycetes; order Entomophthorales; family Entomophthoraceae; genus Massospora; species Massospora cicadina. The sequence goes on from JAKSZP010018727.1 coordinate 95,620, forward strand.
ATGTCTTACCTCAACGCTACCACAATGAGGTTGTCTCACCGGCTCAGCTCACAAGGAACTGAGGAATACTTGGCTGTGTACGTTCAGCCTTTGATCCGCCAACTACTGTGTGTGTTGGCTCAACATAACATTGAGATCAAGGATGTCATGTGTTTTTTCCAAGTGCAACAGAACAACACTAGCCTCTTACTTGACCAACTCAACCACTTTTTCTTGGAGATCCAGTGGGCGCTAATGCAGGTGGACAGTTGTTTCATGAACGTTCATCATCACTTGGACAAATTAGTTCCACATCTAAATCATGAGTTACCCCAAGTAATAGGTGAATTGTTAGACTGGCGCAGGCTTTCAGCTAAATGCATCCAGGATGCCATGACTTTGGGTAGTAACATCAAGCGCTTTATGGTGAGAATGGCGGAATGGGACAAAGGGATTGAAACAGCAATATCTCAGATTAGATTCTGGGGTACCCTGTTATAGCGGTGAATGACTGATCACTCTGACTCTGTGGCAATCAAATTCAGTCAACTTCATGCTGAGAGGGTTAACAAGAAAATGGCTGAACATTTGATCAGCTCTTCCATGGCGTCCTCAGAATACAGCCATTTGCTTAATAAGCTTAATCAGTTTGAGTGCGCCAGTCAGGTGGCTCAGGGCTGAGCCATTACTCTTCAGTTCATTGCAATGGTGGAGTAGCTGATATGCGAGTGCGCTTGGATAACCTTTGATGGCCAATGAGTAGTTGGTGCAGGAATGAGCCATTCTAATCAATCAAGTAGATGAGTCAAACCAACAAGAACTTGACACCGGATGGCAGAACTCAAGAATTCAGGGTACATTAGAGGATGTCCTCTCACATCTTCATGCAATAGAGTGTAAACTGGACATAGTGGAAATTCCAACACAAAATTACAGAATGAATTTAAAGCACTTCAACAAGGGGTTTGAGACAGGTGGTTTTAGTGCTATTCAGTCAAAGCTGAGCGGATAATCAATAAATATTTTGCTGAACAGATTGGTGATGGAGGTAAAGGTGCAGTCAGTGACAAGTCTGGGGAAGAATGCTACAGATCAGCTAGTGAGTACCCCCCAGGAATTGCGACAGTCCCTCCTCATAATCTAACCTCTTCTTGGTCTATTTAGTAAATTTGCATCCATCCTTGCAGCCCTAATCTTGCTTCAAGGGGATGCACTATTGGCTGATCTGAACCTATACCATTTATTCCCCAAGCATGAAGCTTGTCTAAGGGTGATTTTGTTTGGATTCACAAGTTGGCGCCTAGTGAAATGATGGGAACATGCACGGATATTTTAAATGGTAAAAATTTGCTGAGTCAGGAGCATTAGATTGGTGGGAGGCAAAGCTTTTGCTATCCGCTCTGGACTTTGAGAGCGCTGACCAATGCACCTGTTACCTACATAGTAGTTCTGTAACGTATCAAGAAATAAAGGATACTGTGCTCCATCTGTTTGGGGGCAAGGCAAAGATAGCGCAGCGCAAGGCTGAATTCTTGACAATACAGTTCTAAAAGAATGAATCCCTAATGGAGTTTGAAGAGAAGTTCATGGTGGAAGCTCATGTGTTGGTAGGATAATATATCTAAGCTAACGAGGATTAAGAATAGCAATGACGGTGGCAGATAAGCCATATCGTGAATTGTATAATTCTATGACCCACATACTTCAAGAACGTGCAGAGATTTTAAAAATTGTTAACACTTTACGCTATCTCTCTTTCACCTTCAGTGCCCCCAATGTGGACCAGAAAGACCCTCAATCACCGCCGCATTTTTGTTAGGAAATAAAGCACAACGACCTGGTTCTGATCCGTTGGGAAAAATGAAGCCACCCAACATGTCGGTGGGTCCCTTCCGCCCTCCTTACACACAACTGGCCTGTTCCAAGCCTATTTATAATTCCTTGGTTAATTATGAACTAAACCTTTGGGCGTGATCCCTAGATAGAGTCACTCATAAATGATTATTTCTTATGCATCTAAAAAGGCCGTTATGCGTCTAACTGCCCTGGCAACCAGCACGTTCATTCAATGCCTTCTGTTTTAGATTAAACATAGAAAAGCTCGAGTGAAGTAAGATGGGATGCTCTAATCTAGCTAATCTAAACTTATTTATCCCTGGCAATTCCCGTGAGTTTTTTTTTGGGTCAGTCCCAGTACCCAAACCCAACAACTTATTATATCAACTTCCAAACAATAAATACGCAACAATGCAGGAGAGCGCCTATAATTCTACAAACTCAGAGTTCCGTCAAGATGAGCAAAAGCTGTATGACTTGCAAATCCTTGAGCAAAACAGCGCCAGTAAAGATGAACCCTCAAAGGACATCGCCTCCCTAGTGGGGGTAAACGTGGCCATTCCAGTAGAAAAGATCTCTAAGGAGTATTTCATGTTGGTGCAGGTATTTATCACTTTTCTTGGTAACAAAAAGCCCTTGAACGTTTACATAATAACACCAGTGTTTCTTTTTATTCAGAGTGTAATTACTGTATTATATTTGTTCAGAACACATTAAATCCAAATTATTATAGATACTGGTGCCCCAGTTGATATAATCTCCGCCAAGTTTGTGGCTAAGCTTCCGCTGAAGCCTGATGTGGAACACAGAGTAGTGTATGGGACCGCGGGGGCACTGAGAACAGTGTCAGAAAGAGCTTACAGCACGTTACCACTGAGATTTGGCTCAGTCAGGGCTTCCGCTCCAGCGGTGGTTTTGCCTCATAACAACTACAACATTCTGATTGGGGCTGAGTTTATGCGGCAATTTGGGGCTGTGGTCAATATGGTGTAAAAAACCATTAGTATCTTAGGACAACATATCCTCATTTACTTTCCTTCAGCGGAGTCCCAAAGGACCCAATCTGCTCCATTCAGATCAATTTAGCGTATAATGATGGGGTGGTTCCTGTTAAATATCAGCGAATGAAGCGGAGGAGCAAAGCCCTTCTTAACAAAATTTATGAGTATATTGATATTCCGCTATGGGCTGTAAGTGCGATAAGCATACCTTTGGGACATCGAGTCATACTAGGGACAGAGCTTGAGATTGATATCCATAAAGGTCTATATGGAGATACTATGGAGCCCTACCAGCAATCCCAGCTCAAATATCATGTGGCTCTTGGTTACTGTTACCATTGCAGGGGAAAGTGAAGGTTCTGATAGCAAACCTTCAGGAGGAGGCTATGACGTTCTAAAGGCACCAAATGGTGGCTTATTTACACTTGGCCCCTATTGACAAAAGGCACCGTATTAATGACTTTAGGTTGTGGGAGGACCTCAGCCTACTGGTAAAATCCCCAATTTTGGCATAATAGCAGTGGTGCCGCGGGAAGCTCTGGATGGGGTTTCAGAGGAACAGAAAGATAGGGCGATGGCCCTATTTGAAAAATACTGAGATATTTTTGCTTCTGATGACCACATTTTGGGGTGCGCACAAGAGGTGATGCATTGGGTAGACACAGATATCACCCTCCCATTCAGTCATGACCCATCTGGCATACTAAGGATGCAGAGGAAGTAGTCTCCAATGAGGTAGTAAAATTGATTACGCAAAGGATGTTAGAACCGTCAAAGATTACATGGG
>JAKSZP010018728.1:0-99023 GCA_022478985.1 Massospora cicadina
GTCAGCATGGGCTAATAGGTCAGTTCAAGTGGACACCTGGCTCTGGCAAAGCTTTCCCCCACCCTTTCTTGACACCTCCGCTTACCCTTGCCTTCGCCTCAAGCTCTTAGGAGCTCGGGCGTGATTAAATAAAGATTGGTGTATCCCCCCTTTAGGTTGGGACCACCTAGTGCTAAAAAAAGTAGGGGTAACTTACCTGGAGTAAAAAGTGTGCTTATTGTGGTGTATCAGTGGGATATCTCTGCACAAGAGCCTAATACTCACAACATACAAACGCACTATGAAATATTGGAACATGATAATTTTGATAAGAAAGGGGAAAGAATGCTGTAGAAAACATTACAATACTACTAGTGAGCTGAACCATAGTAACAGATAACTATAGCTCCTAGGATTATAGTCAAATTGGACCCATGGTCCCATACTCTTGTCAATTAAATGAGTGGAAAATCCTATATTCTGATCACCATTAAGACTTAAGTTTGGCGCTGTTTAAAACACCAAAATAACGTCCAGCATATAGTTGTACATAAGGTAAGCGTTAGACCTTAATGCAACTAACTATATTAGCTTCAGTGTTATGAAAAACTTGAACACAAATGAAAATTATAGGTAAGTGAAACAAATCCCCAAAGTGCCTTTTTGATGATAATAATATTGGCTAGTGAGGCATCATCCTTGGAATGCTGATATGCCTTAAACACAACAAGAAAAATATAGCGCAATTGGTAGAAGTTAATCCCCAAGAGCTCAAGTTTCTATGTGAAAAAAGCTTATCATGTTGTAGAAACCACAAGGTAAGGAAAGGTAAAGGGAGGCCAGAGTTTCCCATAGAAAAGATTGAAAACCAAACTGAAGTTTGAAAAGCATGAGATCAACCTTTTTAGGGTTGCCCTTCGGGAGCCCCTTCATGCGCCATTCTTTAGGCTTTTTTGTTTCTAAAATATGGCTTGGGAAACTTTTCTTTCTCGTTGCAATGACTTTTGCAACCTATTCAATTCAAGACTGAATCTAGTTTGATAATCTCACAGAGGAGATTAGTCTGCGCCCATGTCAGGGAGCAGTTGTGCAAGTAAGGTAAGAGGAGCAGGTGGAAGGCCCGCGGCCTCCAAAGTTTGAAAACGCCCCGGAGAAACTGGTGGAATAGACAAAAATTTTAAAAATTGGCGGTCACTATTTCCCCAGAGATACTCACATGGCAAGCACGATGCATATAAGTACATCAACACGCCACACTCCCAGCCACTTTCATCAGTGGAATTTGGAGTCCGCGTATTTCTGGACATCCAACAAACAGCCTTATGGGAAAAATTTTATGAAGATGTGCACACAATTTTCCTGACTGCGGTGTACGTTGCACCTCATTCCATGTCACGCGGTTGGCTGGACCTAGGTTTCAAAAGCAAAGAGTCAGCAGATGAGGCTGCGGTGGTGCGCATAGTGGTTGACCTCCCTGAAGGGCAATGGGTCATCAAAACCAAATGCACCAGAAGGACAAAATCAAACCAAATTTTCCTCACGTTTGACTTTTTTCCTACTACAGTAAAACGTGACATTTTGGAACAACACCTGAAAGATGGTCTCGCTGTACATGGCGAAATTCAATCTTTTGAAATGCAACGCTTCATGCTGATGCCACACCTGTGCACCGGCAAAGCCATCGCAGTCCTGACCCCAACTGAGGAGATTGAGAAGGACCTAACCCAGATCCCGCACTCCACTTTTTTGATATTGTAGGGCATACCACCCACCCATTCCGGGTGACCATGGACAGCGCGCCCCCCATTTGCACCCACTGTGATGTGTTTGGCCATAAGGCGCATGCATGCCCCACCGAGGAGGGCGTCACATTCCAAGAGCACCCCTTGGTGGCCATGGCCAGCGGAGAGGCGCACTACAAACCAACTGCAAGCACCAAAGAGGCTTTCCCATGGGGAGCACAAGGCTGCTACCTACTGGTAAAGCCTATCTCCCCGCAAGAGTGGAAGAAGGCCAGGCAGGCCCACAGGGCCGCGGCCAAGGAAGCGGCCAAAGCCACCATTGCTATCCCACACTCACAATGCTAGGAGGACATGGAAACTTTAGCGGCAGAAGCAACTCAGGAATCCATCAACCAATCAGATTGGGAAGCCCATTCTGAGCAGGCCACTCAATCTGAGGATCTGATGGGGGATTTGATCTCACCCAATCGTTGCACCCAAGCTCCAGTTGAAACTGACTTGGGACCTATCCCATCTGAAAATTTTTTTTGACCCGCTCAATGGTGCACCAAACTCATCTGCACTGCAAAAAATTTGCCCAACATCGGGAAAACAAAAAGCAAAGGCTAAAGCCAATGCAACTATTTCCGCAAAAATTAACAAAAACCCCAATAGCGTTGCTGCTAACACCCATGCTGCTGTGAAGGCCCGTGGGGATCTAGAGGAGGCTGGTGGGCCTGGGTGCCCATCCCCTTGCACCTAAGGTGCGATGGGGGAAACCTTCACTTTAGGGACACTGAATATCGCCAGACTCAAGGCCTCCCTGTCCCGGGCTAGGAAACTGAGTATTTTACAACACAATCTACTGTGGATATCCTGGCCATCCAGGAGTCCCACTGTCCACAAGGTTCTGAGGAAGCTTGGAAAACAATGCTCCTCCCATCCCTATTCTTTTGGTCAAAGCACTGTGAGGTGCTAATTCAGAAAAATAATTTTTTCAAATTTTTATCTTAAGAAACATTCCTAAATGGCAGAGTTCTCATTGTCACTTTCTCGTGGGCTGACGTAGCACATGCAATCATCAACATCTATGCCCCAAACGATGCACGCAAGCATCAGGAATTTTTCTCATCAGTCAAATCCCTCCCGCTACCCCAAGCTCTTTCCTAGTCAGTGACATGAACTGTTGGCTAAACACACCAATGGACCGGTGGTCTTCCTCACCCCACACCCCCCAGGGTCACGTAGAACTGCGCGTTCTAAAGGCCACCCTCAGGTTAATGGATGCGCTGCTGCGACATGCCCCACTGCTTAAAAACATGATGTGTCCCCACATCCACAACGGGCAATTAAGGTCCATGACCCGCATCGACCTTATCCTAACACTGGCGAAATTCCAACCTCACATCTCCCACTTCAAAACAACAAAAATGGAATTCTCTGACCATCAACTGGTCTTGTTAACCTACCACCTACCTGTCACAGCTGCTAAGGCCCCACATTGGTGCAAAATCTGCCCCTCTGAGCTCGCATTGCCAGGATTTTTCATGTGGGTGGAAGCGGCAACTTTGGCAAAAAAAGTTTGTTGCACCGTTTTGCATGGACCCCATTTCCACATGGGCAACTTTCAAAGATGACACCATCCGCCACTCTCGCCATCTCTCCTCCAGATTCTCATGAGCCACATCGGCAGTCATTTTGCGCGCTCTGGCAGAGTTGGCACACCTGGAGTCTAATATCCCAGCTACAGGATACAGCTCTGCATGCGGCTGGAAGTGGGCAGAGGCAGCCGCCCACCTCAACGCACTAGAAAGGCAACACAAACATCAGGTTTGTGTTCAGTACAGGGCCACACGCATCACAAAAGGCGACAAGTGCACCACATATTTTTTTAAAAAAATTTTGCACCGCGCCAGAGCGTGGCCTGCACACAGGTGCGAAGATTGGATGATTCCATTGCGGATATGCCAGCCAAAGTGGCAATCGAAACACAAAAGTATTACTCCAAGTTGTACCAATCTGATCCAATTCAGCCAGCCGAAGTGGCGAAATTTCTCAACCAAGCCCACATCTGCACCATTTTCCAATACCCAGAAATAATGAATTTGATTACTCCAACCAAATTATGGACAGCCATTCGCGGTGCACCAAACCAAAAATGCCCAGACCCAGATGGCATTCCATATGAGTTCTACAAAAAGTATTTCAAATATATATCCCCATTGCTGCTCGCTTCACTTAACCAAAGCCTGTTGGAAACGTGCCTCCTACCAGGAGGAAATGAGGCCTTTACCATCACACTCTTCAAGAAAGGGGATAAGCTAGACTTAGCCAACTGGCACCCCAGATCTCTAACAAACACAGACACTAAAATTTTAACAAAAATCATGGCTAACTGTTTAGGGACTGTAGCATCTGCCACCATCTCCCCAGAACAATTCAGTTTCATACCCAGAAGGTCGATTTGGGATAACGTGCACTCTGTGGCTAATGTATGTCAATCCACAGCCTCTGGGGCACTTGTATTCTTGGACTAACAAAAGGCCTATGATAGAGTAAACTGGGAATACCTCAGGGCCTGCCTCCATCAATTCCGCCTACCCCCTCACTTCATCAACTGGGTGATGCTTCTCACGGAATCTGCAACAATGGCAGTACGTGGCCCTGGCTTCCTAACAGAAGTAGTCTGCCCTCAAAGGGGCTTGCGACAAGGGGACCCCCTCAGCCCACTCTTATACAACTTCAGCCTGGACCCACTACTGCGAAATGTGAATGCCCAACTCACCGGGGTCCATGTGCCAGGCCAATCCCCAGTCAAAATAATGGCATTTGCAGATGATTGTGTGGTTGGGGTGTCTAATAATCAAGATGCACGCGCGCTTGAAGCTCTCATCCAGGAGTATTCCCGGGTAAGCAACGCGGCACTGAACGCTTCCAAAACTGAAATCATCCTCCTTGGTTGGTTTCAGAACTGCTGGACCCCAGCAATTAGTTCGCAACCCAGCCCATCTGCTCATCCACGCCCTCACCCTACTAACTCAACACACACTGCCCCACTGGTGCTCCCCTTTGCGCCACATCCTACCATAGGACCGGTGCGCCATCTGGGCGTGTGGATGGAGGCAGGCGGATACGCGTCAGCAGTAATGGAGTGCCATATTCTGGACAACGTGACGAAGTGAATCGCCTCTCTCAGAGCCCACCCTACTTCCCTTACTGGCAGGGTTTTTTTAGCCAACTCTATGCTCCTCTCCAAAGTCTGGTTCGGAGCCCACGCCATCCCCTTCTCCCCAAGCTTCCTCAAATCCTTGTATGCCTTGCTGCAAGGATGGCTTTGGTCAGGCCACCCTCCACCAGTATGGCTAGAGGTCATGTTTGGCCCTCATCATCATGGTGGCATGGGCCTGCTTGACTTCAAAGCCCATGCTGCCAAGATCCTGGGCACCTGGATTGCGGCTGTCACCGCCCCTACACTCCCCTCCCAACACTGGTCCCGCGCATCCCGCTCCAACTTCTCCCACACCTTGGGCCTCAACAATCCATTGAACCCCACTCCCTGATGAAATACCTCGCATCACACACATCAGCCACTGGTCCTCACGGGACTAAAACCCACTACAAACGAATCCTACTCTCCATGCGGAGTGCTGAGTGGAGAATTTATATTAGCGGACATACAACCCAAAGAGGCCGCCCCTCTCCTCAGTTCACACAAGAGGTACAGGGGATACCCATCCAAGATGGCGTGATCCCCATTCGGCCCCATGTTCCTATCCAGGGTGGACTACTTGGACATGATGGACATCCCTTACTCCATTGAGACCCAAAAAACTATCTGGAAATACTTAAACCAACCTCTGTTGCAGCCTCAAGTCCGCTCTTATGTGTGGCGCTGCCTGAGGTGGGTTTATCGTACAGCTGAGCGCTCTAACGCTTTACACTCATCCTGTGTTGTGTGTGGCCAGTACAGAACGCTGTTCCACCACCTGGAGAAGTGCCCTACCTCTAAAGCGATATGGCGCGAAGTTCAACGTCTGCTGGGCAGGATCAAACGCATCCCTTCAGTCTGTCAAAAGATATGTTTGCTCTATCAATGGCCGCCTCTCTTCCACCCTCCCTCTGTGCTTTGGTGGTTGCAATCACCATGTGGACCATCCACACGATTGTCTCAGATGCCATCGCAGGCTCCACCCCCACCCTCCCAGAAGCTGTCCACAGACTCTGGTCTCATTTGGTGGACCACTTTCAAGTGTGGATGTTTGGATACCTCCCATCGCGTCGCCAACAGCTGGTCTCCTCCTTGTTCCCAGTCTGGTTCATCAAATCAAACCCCTTCCTCCACACGTGTTCAGTTGTGGCTACGTCCCCTTCACACATTCCCTCCCCCTCCCCATAAGTGGCGTTCCCGCTGGCAACAAGAGATAGCATCGCTTCTCTGGGGGTGCCTTCCCTGGTACTAAGTTTTGTCTCTTCTGAGTCATATTCGGAAGTGTCCATCCCATGGTTGGCCTTCCCCGCAATAAATTTAAAATTTAAAATATGGCTTGGGAGGGGAAAACTAGCTCCAAGCCCAATCTTAACCATAACTAAAAGATTACTTTTGATCTGGTATTTGGAATCTGAACCTGAGTCAAAATGTAACAATTGGATAAACCCAAACATTACAACAATGATAAATATTGAACTGAGGCTGAGTTTTCACTAGTTTAATGGGACATAACATTTATTAGTGCCCTACTATTCATTATGGCTCTTACTTTGAGTATATTTTATAGTAAGCTTAATGTAGGTACACTCAGAATAATAAGCGTCAGAAGAGTTTGCCAAGATATACTCAAAATGTCAGCTTGACTAGGATAAGATGGTAAGTCTTTGCATATTTTAAGGGCTTAATTATCAATACCCCAATAGGTATGGCCACGTGGACCCCATCCAACTTTGGGTATCTCCAATGGTAGCCAGAAGCTCTTGTTGTTTTAATTTCAGGACATATGGCTTCGCTACTAATTTCTTAGCTAATTTGTTAAAACATTCCTTCTACAAATGAGTGGTCATAGCTGCCACATCATCTATTACTTGACGGATTGCAGGCAATGGGGCTTTATAATAACTGGCAACCATTTTTTATGATTTTCAGCTCTTTAAGTCACTTATTAATCAGTATTATTGGGTTTTGAAGTAGATTATCCATTTTCTATCATGTCCCATCTTCTTTGAGTCATCCTTAGTTACTTGGTTCATAACATGTACCTTTAGATTTGTGACTGTAGCAGGTGATTAATTGGCATAGTGTCCTTGTTTTGTGCATATATGAAATGCCATTTAATAAAAGCTGTCACATTGGATCAAGAGCTGTAAGGCCAAGTTGAATACTTTTTTGCCAAGATGTGCATATCAGGGCTTTCACAAGGTTCATGGTAACTTTTTTTGGGCGCCTCAAAAGTAGAAAAGCATCAGAATAGATAAAACCATTCAGGAATTGGGTGAGCATCATTCAAGACCGATAAAAGATCTGGTATAACTCCTCATATGGCTAACAGGCTGTTAAATAACAATCTGGGCGCCAAAGTTATTTAACCTTGGTTCCATATAGCCCCTTAATCTCCATGTAACTACAATTGGCAAAGGCCAAGGCTGATTCATTCTTTTTAAAAGGAGAAGTTAAGTAAAGTAGCTTTAAAGTAATCTTCCTTTCTACTCCACGAAATTCTTATATTGTATCCTTGGCGTTCATGTATGCCAAGCTAGGTTCACTTAATTTTGGCATTACCAACTATTGTCTTTCAGAGTGTCAGACATCCAACGTGTCAAGGAAAAATTTGGCTTCAATTGGGGGTACTTTAGTACCCACAATAGCATTTATAGTACACAGTATATTGTCGTTATAAGGATTTGGAAGTAAGATCTTCTGAAGGATAGGTGAGGGAAGTATTCATTGATGAACATAATCCCCACTTTAATTATCAAGATGAGTACTGATAGCAGTCTTGTTCATGCCTCTCAGGAGGAAATAGGGCCACTGGGTATGAGAGTGGGCGGCTGAGTCTGTGATTATAGATAATAATTAAGTCTGAATTTGTGGGTTGGCTGAAGGTGCACTTAGTACTGGGGTGATTTTACCGTTGTAACACACAACTTAACTCCAACAGTGCCTTTCCCTATTTCCCATTCTTCAGATGGGCCTTCTTAAGCCTCCCCCAGGCTATGGTAAATTGAATTTTTATCATTTGTGGCTGGCTTAAACTTGGGGCTTAAAGGAGTGTGTTTCTGTGTAGACAGCTGGTATCAAGTTCCTTGGGGTGTGTTCATTGATTCAATCTACTAAGGGATGCATTTCAGAAAGCACTAATGAGACAGCCACAACCATCTATGAGAACAACAAGTGGGGCCTCCATAGTTTTCAACAACTTTGTTGAAGGGTAGAATCTTTAGGCTAATTGAATTTATAAAGTTTCTTTTATAAAATGGATTTCCGTTTTATTGGGAAATTACAGAATAACTTGGCACTCTACTTCTGGCATAACTTTATTAAATTATACTAGTGTGGGAAAAGGAGAGTGATTAGAATATATATGAAGATAGGTGACAATTGTTGTTCCAAAGGGTATAACGAACTTGTCCAGTGCCATTTTCCTAGGGTTTCTGTAGTTCTCTGTGTCTTCAGAATTGGACACAGCAGGTGGCTTGTCCAGATCCTCAAATTAAAAGTTTTACCAGTTTTAGAGGTTGCTAAACCTTTCATTCTATTATTTTATGTAACTCCTTCACCAGAAAAAGGTTTCTCAATTGCTTCATCCATAAGACAAGTAATTTGTTCACCAGTGGGTGTTTTATTTTATTGAGCATGGTGATTATGCCCATCTTAGGGATTTGATCTCATTGTAATAGTCAAGGCGTTACCTGACCGCCATATTTCTCTAAGCTTCCCCTAGGGTGATGATTGAGGCCAAGGACAAGGGGCACAATTATTACAATATTCATAAATGGCAATCTGATAAATCAGATGCCTTAAAATCATATTCAAAATAAAAATCGTGAGGTTGGCAAAGAAGAAAATCATCGTAAATGGCGCTCTGGCCAACCAGATGCTGCCAAATACAATATTGCCAAATGCAGTGATGAGGTAGCAGATCCTTGGAACAAAGTTCTGGACAACCAGATGCAGCCAAGTCTGATGCCCCAAATTGTCAACAAATATAAAAATCCACTAAAATGGCGCTCTGGCCAATTAGATGCCACAAACCACAATATTACCAAAAAGGGCGACAAGTACAAAATTCCTTGTGAATGGCACTCTGGCTAACCGGATGCCGCCACTTCAGTTGAGGCTGGATAAGCCTCTCAGAAGTGGCTATCAGATGAATCAGAGGCTGAAAAACCCCTTTTAGAGAATACAATATGTAGGAATACAGATGAAGAAAATGGCTTGGGCTTTTAGAACAATTCAAAGCTAAATTGTAAATGTGGAAAAGTTTCCACAACTGTGAGGGTACCCAGTCCTAGTTCTGAAATGGGCCTCAACAAGGAAATTGAGGGTCTAGATTTTCAGTTTATGCCTGTCATTGAGAAGATGCCTGTGGACTCCGCAGAGAACAAGACCCTCTCTTCTCCCTAAGCTCAGTATAAATCTGAGCTGATGAAGCTGTGTAAAACAGTTTTGTCTTCTAGAATTTAAAATAAAACTTAAGAAAATTAAAGATTGATTTTTAAAGATTGGAACATCTTTATTAATTCCTTAAGGGAAACTGCACATGGACCACAGCTCAGACTTTGACAGGGCTATAGAGTCTCTATATGCGCTCTCAGGAGGACAGACCCTCTTGCTTGGCGCCAGTATAGTATTAACTGTGCATAAACTTTAATAGTTAAGTGCTTCCCACATAGTCGGATTAGGGATATTTCCACAGCAGGATTATCCTGTTTGTGGGCCCTTACCTGGGCACTCTTGCCTAACTGTTTTATGGCAGTGTTCAGGGCCAACATCCATCACTTTAGATGAAACTCATTTAAAATGGTGTCTTTATTTTTGGATATGATGGATAAGCCCTCAGAAGGCGCCTTGCCTGCATGGTACGAACACCCAACCACATTTCTGATGGTCATCTTTTCTTTTTGTTACTTGTAAGAGAAGTTTCCCATTTTCTTCCCTCCTGTGGGCATGTCAAAATCTACTCTCATTCTGAGCAGCTCACATCGGAATTTTGACAGGCCCTCACTCCAGGAAAGCTGAGCATCCTACATGCCACCTTCTCACGTGTGAAACTTCAGGCCTGGCTGACCACTGCCTCATGAGGAAATGCCCCAGTGTCAATCCAGATTGCTCAAATAGTGACCTCCCTGCCCAGAAACTTGGCAGATTGTGTCATGGATGGGGCTCCCAAGGCCCAGCCCGCTACCAGCCCTAAATCACTCCCCCCATATGTGGCTCTACCAACTCCAAATGGTCTTGTCCAAATGGGGGCCCTGACGGGCACACCAGGCTGAGGTGCAGCGTACCAGCCTCTGTCGCCTTGGGCCTCCAGGCAGAAGTGCCTCCCCACGACCTCTGACGCCTTGGGGTCACCGGGCTGAGGTGTGGCCAACCAGCCTCTGTCACCTCAGGCCACTATGGCTCCCCTCTATCCAGGGAAGGACTACTCCAAAAGGATTCCAGCTCATCCACCCCTTCCTTTCCTCCTATGGCACCACCATCTACACCCCTGAACTCGCTTTTAGATAAATAAATTTAAATAAACAAGTTCATCAGAAAGTGGCCTTTAATGAAAGTAGACTCAAAGTTGGAATAGAATTCCAAAGTGAGGACCATTGGGGATGACCTCTCTTTGAAATAATTCCAAAAAAGGCTAAATAAATTGTGTGTAATAAGGGGCGCAAAAACCTCCGGAATTGGTGGCATCCAGGCAACTTGGCAGCAAAATGGGGAAACTCAGAACAAACAACCAATAAAACGATTTATTTAAATTATTCTGCTATTGACCTGAATAGGAAAAACCCTACTCGGAATAATATAATTGCAACTATCAACATACACAAATACCATAATTCCCAACCTTATGAGATTCATTTATGATTGTCAATCATTACAGATTGGTTCATTGAGCTATTGGAAACCCAGTCGGTGTTGCCTCCCACCATGGATGAATGTCTCCAGTTGGTTGAGAGGGAAGCCACACCTAATGACTCCCAAGAAGCAGCTGGTAAGCCCTCCTAAACCTCACACAAGGAAAGATGTTGGTCATGGAGTACACCTGGGTATATCGCCCTTTGGCTAAGGCAGCCAAGGTCACCTCTACCCAGATTGCACGGATGTTCCACCAGAATCTCCGTTCTGACATCCTTACTGCCATGGCTGCCACTCACCTAGGAGCCACCCTCAATGTGGAAATTTCAGTCGTGACCCAGGTGGAGGGCCAACTGGCATTGCTCAGGAAAAATCACATCTTGTGTCACAGCATGGGAAGTTCTGCGGCCACTGAGCTGAGTCTGAGCCAGTCTCCAGCACCTTGCAGGTGACTCTCTCAAGGATCACCCTTCAGCTCCGCCAATGGGGTGACCCCCTCTGAGAACCTCAGAGAGGGCAACCACAGTCCTTCCTACAACTTTCGCCCTACCCCCACACGCGTTGCTACAATCAATAAAGGATACCTCATCTTATCTCTATGTTCCCTATTCGTTACAGCTTTGGGGAAGAAAGGGGAATAGGGAGGATCAATTTTGGGCACTGGTAGACACCGGAGCAGAGGAAAACTATCTAGACTATGGGTTATCTAAAGGAATGAAGCTGGAGATGGATTGGAAGGGAACTGTTAAACTCGAAGACACCTCAAAATCAGTGGGAAGTTGGAAAGTCAAAACCCAGGTGCTGCTGCGGCAGGGGCCGCACACTTTTCAAGAAACATTTAGTGCTATTAAAAATCTGCCGCATCCTATAATCCTGGGCATGCAGTGGTGGCACAAGTACTCTCCTCTTTTCAAACTGCAGGAACGCTTGGTCATGCCGCACCCCAAGAGCCAAACTCCAGTGGCACTAGATTTCTTCACCACTGGTAGAGGGAAGCCTGGGGTGAACGCAGTATTGGGGCTGGAGCCAGGTGTGGACATTCCTGAAGATTTTTGTACCTACGCCCACCTGTTCCAGAAGAACAAAGCTCCCTCAACGACCCCAAATGGACCTTTCCTTTTTACTTTCAAGTCCAAAAAGGACGTGAAGCTTCAAAGGTTTCCCCATCTACCCTTTGAATCTGAAAGCAAAGGCTGCCATCGAAGTTTATGTTAAGGAAATGCTAGAGTGTGGTGTCAGGATTTGAGATAAAAATTGTATCAAATTCCTGTCTTCTGAATCTGGCTGTGCCAAATTAGTTATTGAACCTAACCAAGAAAAACTCTTTCAGGATCATCCTCACCTATTCCTGAGTCACGTGAAGCGGCCTTTCCACCCTTTCAGTCAGGTGAGCGACGCTATCCATTGAGGACGCCCTCAAGGAGGCCATTCTGGAAGATCAGTAAAGATCCTGATCAGATGAGGCTCCAAAGATCCTAAAGGCACCGAGTCCCGATGCACCCTATAAATATTGAAGCATTTTAATTTAATAAATTTATTTGGTAAACTAACTCATTTTTTCCATTTCCTCTTTGGTGCTCTTTTCCAATTTTTCCAGCTTTGAGCTATCGCGAACCCCAGTGCCAGTCCAAGGAACTGTAGCGCCAACATGTGGGATGATCGTTCCCTCTAAGTCTCCAGTGGTGTCACCCATACTCCTAGTCCCAAAAGTAATTGACGAGCTCCGCCCATGTGTGGATTACCAATGGCTGAATGCAATAACTGACTCTGACCCCTACCCCATTCCAACGATGGATACCATCTCTCAGATGATCTCAGGTAGTCAGGGTTTCACCAAGTTGGACCTGGTTGATGCGTTCAACCAAGTTCCTGTGATCGCAGAACAACAACAGTATACAGCTTTCAAGTGCCACTTGGGGGTGTTTGAGTACAAGTAGATGCCTTTCGGCCTCAAGGACGCCCCAGCAATATTCCAGCGTACCATAGACAACTTTATAAGAACCCTGATTGGGAAATGTTGTGTGGCATACATGGATGATATCCTTGTGTTCTCCAAGTCCAAAGAGGATCACAAAAGCGATGTGATGAGCATGCTGGAGGCCCTCAATAAGGCGAACCTCCGCTTGAAGCCATCAAAATGTTAGTTCTACAAGGACTCTGTCTCTTTCTTGGGGAACCTAGTCTTCCAAAAGGGGACAGCCATATGCTCTGACAAGTTGAAGGCAGTGAGGGAGGTGCCGGCCCCCAAAGATAGAACTGGCGTTAGAAGCTTCCTGGGCGTGGTGAACTTTCTGAGAAGGTTTGCAAAAGACCTCTCCAAAACGGCAGCACCCTTAACCCATTTGACAGGGAAGGTGCCGTTTTCATTGGGGAGAAGAGGAAGAGAAAGCCTTCCAAACCATCAAGGAGAGCCACATGAAGGCACCAGTACTAGCCCACCCTGACGCCAACCGCCCTTTCATAGTGGAAACTGACGCCTCAAACTTCAATATTGGGGCGGTTCTTCTGCAGGAGGGGGAAGACGGGGTAGACCATTCTGTAAGCTATTTTAGCAGGAAAATGCTGCCCGCTGAGACAAACTATCCTGTTTATGACAAGGAGCTCCTAGAGATTGTATCAGCTTTGGAGGAATGGCAGCATCACCTATTGTATGACAGACACCCTTTCACCATCAGAATGGACCACTACGCCCTCAAATTTTACAAGAGTCCAAAGCGCATGAACCAGCGCCAGGTCAGGTGGCATCTAGAGCTGGCGCCTTATGATTTCAAGATTGTTTACAAGCCGGGGGAGAGCAACTTCATTCCAGATCTCCTGAGCAGGGACCCAGGAAAGTACTTCCTGTGGTAGGAGCTGTATGCCTACAAAACAGCAACTATGTTGCCCTCAAATGTGTTTGCTGTCATCCAAAATGCCACCCATGAACAGAAGGAAAAGCTCTGGGCCACCCAGCAAAGCTCGAAATATGGGGCCATACTATGGAAGGATCTGGAGGAGGGGGTAGAGAATGAACATCATAGGAATTTCTGTAAAAACAAGGGTCTTATACTCCACAAAAGGCGCCCATGGTTGCCCAGCCGTGAGCTTCAGAAGGAGGCAATAAGCGCATTCCATGACCACCCCTTGGCAGGACACCCTGGGAATGAGAAAACGATAGAGCTCTTGGCCCAGAGTTACTCATGGCCGGGAATATCAAGCGCCATGATGGAGTACATCCAAAAATGTGTAACTTGCGCCTGATCCAAGCATGCCAGGCAGAAGCCTTTGGGGAAACTCAAACCAAGTTCAGATTGCAGAAATGCCATGGTCCTCACTGAGTGTGGATTTTATATTGGGGTTTCCAAAATTGGAGGGGTATGATGCTGTGATTGTGGTAGTAGACAGAATGACCAAGTATGCAGAAATCTTTCTGTGTACCTCCAAAATCATAGAAAAGGGCATGGCAGAGATCTTTATGAACAAGGTATTCGCTTGCCATGGCCTACTGGAGGAGATAGTTTCAGATAGAAGCCCACAATTGATCACACAATTCTGGCAACACCTACCTGAAAATCTTCAGATCAAACCGTGCAGATAATCGGCCTACTTTCCTCAGTCAGATGTTCAGACAGAATGAGTCAATCAAGTCCTTGAACAGTATCTGTGATGCTACATGACCATCCAACAGGAACGCTGGAAGGACTGGCTGAAACTAGCCCAATTTGCTTACAATAACTTATCACACTCATCAATGGAAATGTCGCCCTTCATGGCAAACTATGGGTTCCACCCAAAGATGGTGGAAAACCACCCCAGAGATCCAAACCCAGAGGCGAACAACCTGGCATTGGAGATGTTGGAAAACATGAAAACCCTACATGAAAATTTAATGAAAAAGATAGAGGCGCAAAAGAAGAAGGCCAACACTCACCAATCCAAGGCCCCAGTGCTAAAGGAAGGAAACCTAGTGATAATCAATGCAAAAAACTATCTGGTTCCTGCTAGCTGCAGGAAATTTGGACCAGTCGCCCTGGGCCCATTCAAGGTCCTTCACCAGGTGAACGAAGTGGCATATAAACTGGAGTTTTCCAAGGGATCTCGTGCGCATCCTGTACTGCGTTTCTCACAAATGAAGAAGTTTGAAGGTCCTCTTCCAAAGAAAGTGGAGCCAGTCCACTCAGGAGACCCGAAAGAGGCTGAGTATGAGGTGGAGGAAATTCTGGACATGAAGATCTCATGGAAATGGGTTGGGACCATCTAGTACTAAAAAAAGATTTCATGTAAAAAGCGTTGGTATCTGGTAAAGTGGGGGGTTACCCAGTGGAAGCATCCACCTGGAAGACTGCCGTTGACTGCAGAAACTGCCCACAGAAGGTGAAGGAGTTCTGGAATTGGAGGAGGCTCCCATTTGAGGAGTGATTTAATGGTTGAGGCGTTGCCTGATCGCCACATAGCTCTATAAATTCCCTAGGGCAATTATCAAGGCCAAGGATGAGAGGCACAATCATTACAAAATTTTGTAAATGGCAATCTGATGAATAAGATGTCTTGAAACCGAGTTCAATAAAAATCGTGAGGTTGGAAAGAAAGAAAATCCTTGTAAATGGCGCTCTGGCCAACAAGATGCTGCCAAATACAATATTACCAAATGTGGTGACAAGAGAGCAGATCCTCAGAAACAAAGTTCTGGCCAACCAGGTGCAGCTGAGCCTGATGTTCCTTAACATGTTGATAAGGATAAAAATCCTTGTAAATGGCGCTCTGGCCAACCAGATGCCGCCAACCACAATATTACCAAAAAGAACAACAAAGACCAAAACCCTCTTAAATGGCGCTTTGGCCAACCAGATGCTGCCACTTCAGTTGAGGCTGGACAAGCCTCTCAGAAATGGCTATCATACTAATCAGAGGCCACCAAACCCCTTTTAGCGAATACAATATGTAGGAATACAGATGAAGAAAATGTTTTGGGCTTTTAGAACAATTCAAAGCTAAATAATAAATGTGGGAAAGTTTCTGCAACTGTGAGGGTACCCAGTCCTAGTTCTGGAACGGGTCTCAACAAGGAAATTGAGGGTCTAGATCCTCAGGCTATGCCTGTCATTGAGAAGATGCCCATGGACTCTGAAGAGAACAAGACCCGCTCTTCTCCCTAGACTCAGTTTAAATCTGAGCTGATGAAGCTGTGTAAAACAGTTTTGTCTTTTAGAATTTAAAATAAAACTTAAGAAAATCAAAGATTGATTTTTAAAGATTAAAACATCTTCATTAATTCCTTAAGGGAAACTGCACATGGACCACAGCTCAGACTTTGACAGGGCTATAGAGTCTCTATATGCGCTCTCAGGAGGACAGACTCTCTTGCTTGGAACCAGTATAGTACTGACTGTGGCACAAACTTTATTAGTTAAGTGCTTCCCACATAGTCGGATTAGGGATATTTCCACAGCAGGATTATCCTGCTTGTGGGCACCCACCTGGGCACTCTTGCCTAACTGTTTTTTGGCAATGTTCAGGTACCCCATCCGTCAAACTCATCAGCCATGTTTTTTGTGAACACTTCTGCATATGCTCTTAATCTTGTTCAAATAGTCTTTGGGATTTGGTGATAGTGCAGGATAGGGATTACTTGTTGTCCAAGGTTAGCGTGTTCTTAATTTAGGGGGAGCAGAAGCCAACCAGCGCTCATTGAGGGTGTACCCCAAATCTACGATCTTTTCTAGAAGTAGTGCTTGTTGGGTGTTTTCCTTCTGTGACCAGAAGGGATTTAGGGCTATGTCCAGACTGATGGCCGTGGTGGGGATCCTTACACAGATTCTACAGAACTTTGATTATTACTAACTTAGTAGTCTCAGGGGATTTCTAATTTTGATTTAAAATAACCCCAGTAAATTGTGCATATTCCTATTATTATCAATTTTAGATGAGTTGTTAGAATTCACATTAAAATTGACTTTCACGTTTTCTGGGCTGGAGGGCCCACAATGTCCTGTTCAAAATTTGGGTTAAGTAGACAAGGAGTGGGAGCTAAACATCTTTGTGCTACTGGAGTGGTGTGAGCTTTAAGCTAGAGTGGCTCAAGCATAGGTTGGCAGGGCAGCTCAAATTTTGAATGCTAAAAGGCTAACAAACTGAAGAAGCTGGAGTATCAGGGGTGTAGTTGCTGAAATAATGTGGATGGTGATTACTTGAGCGACAGGTTGGTTTAGATTCTGGTGTTGTTATAATGGTTATAGAGTTAGTCACACTGCACGCAGATGGCGCTTTTTCACTCTCATACTTAGACTTTGTTAAGATTGTTTCATGAGTGTCAATGAAGACACCAGATAGTCTTTCACTCAACTGACACATATGGCATTTACAAAGGTTTTTTCCAAACTCATTATGGAACTATCATCATGTTAGATGGATGTGCTCCACCTTTATCTTGGTTCAACATGGTTAGTTTTTCTGACGTTATGAGATCAGCTTTTAAGTTCTTTTTTTTAACCATTATCTTTACTGTCTGCTCCTGAGTTTAAACTCGGAGACACAGGGAATCAGCCATACATAGAATGGTATTAGAGAATATAGTTCCATTAATACATACACCAAGGCCATCAAAGTGGCGTTGATGTTCTTCCATACCACTTTGTAATTCATTTTAAGCAACTGTAGCCTAATAGAATCTCTAATATTTGACCAATGTGGCCGTCACTGAGTCACAAAGTTGATTTATTAGATAAGTGTTAAAACACTGAGCCTCGTGGTCAGCCGCTTTAGCATATGAGTGCCATTTTTTCCTACCAAAAAATAGTCTTCCAAATTTTTGTAGTGGTAGGTATTATTGGCGATCAATTGAGGTGTTACTCCCCAATTAATCATGATTTTAATAATTATATGTACAATGTCAGTATATAGCCAGTCAGCTAACTCTTCTACCTTCTGGTTGGTGTCTTGAGTCTGTTTTGGTTATACTTAATTTTAAATTTAGTTTTAATAAAGGTTTCATCCCGCTGTCCAATTAGACATGAATTATTTTTTACTAAGTGAGAAAATATCCTGATTTTGAGATTCCATGAATGCAGCTAGTCTGCCAATTTTGATATTCTGTTGTACAGATGTTCAAGGATTGGCAGAATAGTATACTATTGGTATTAGTTTAACCAGCTGCTCTTGTGAGATGAGCTCCTTGACCATCAATTTAATGGGAATTAAATAGAATAGGTAGTTGTTTCATATGAAAAGTCTTGAAATTTGTTGTGGAAACATGGATGTATGGCTTTTGTTCTTAGCAGTAGTAAGGCAAAGATGTTGATTAGCTAATTGAGAACCTCATCAATATGGGCCAGGGAGACATCAAAAATTTAGGTTACAGCATGGGATTCTAATGGGCTAGCGGCCTAAGCTCCGTGACATGAGCTTCCATTTCTTTGTTATCTGAGCTACTAAGGTGAAAGCAATTAAGGGTAAGGTCACCTTAATTTTTAGTCTCATAAGAGTAACTTTCATTTTCAATGGAAAAGCGGCTCAAGTCAAGATTCATATAGTAAAAGTCAATGAGCATGGTCACAGAAAGTGCTCCCTTGTAGTAAGCACCTAAAAGTTAAAAACGCTTCAACATTGGATTTCTGATGCATATCTCAGTTTTCAATTAGTAAAAGGGTATAATGTATGAGGACAGAAACCTGATAATTAAACAAAAAAACATATTTTCTTAACATGTTTTTATTATAAATAAAAAAGCACAACATAGACCATTTGTTCTGACAGTTGCTAGGGGCTCATGGCTGGTCATGTTATAAGTAATGCTAGGCTTCACAAGCTACTACCATAACGAGATCCTCTTAAAATAAGAGTCCATTTATTGTATGATATCAAAAGTCCCACATTCCCATTGGTGCCAATTACTTGGTAACTTAACTGCACTTAGAAATATTGTGTCATTTGCATCAATGTTCAGAAAAATACAGGAAAACTATTTACTGTGCTTTGGGAAATTTCAAATATTAGAAACTGTTCTAATAAGAATGTGATGCTAACAAATGGTGAAAGATATTAATATATATTAAAACTAATATAACATCTTTGCGCTGATGTAAGGCAAGTCAGATAAAGTAAACTAATTTGTTTAAGTTTACATGGCCTCAGGGCTGAGGTAAATTAATATTTTTTTATTGATTTGGGGTTTAGCACTGGCGAGTTTGCAAAAAGAATGTAACTTTGACTTACCTTTATTTGGCTATGGTTCCCATTAAATTATAGTAAAATTTTATTAGAAATGCTTTTTGAGAAAGTTATTATTAACTTGATACTATACATTGATGTCAGAATAAAGGAAAGATAAAGAGATAAAGTATAAATATATATTAAATATAAAATCATGTAAATATATAGTTTGGTCTCATGGCTAGTCAAAATAAATTTCAACATATGAGCTTGTGTCCTATACCCTCAAGCTCCTCTCCCTCACAATTTCTTTATAAAGATGTGTATTTACTAAAGTTGGAGAAAGTTTAAAAAATCTTGCAGATTTCTAACAACTGTATAGTACTAAGTAAATTAAATGATACTGCACAGACACTTTTACAAGACAATCTAAGTATGTAGAATAAATAAGAAGTTAAGTTGTGCCATTAAAAGACTGGGCTTCCCATAGAGGGCACTCTCACATTGTATGGACATTCTATGGTCTATTGTGAAAATGTCCCATAAAACAAAAAAAGAGTAGGTCAGTGACTATGAAGCTTGTCTAATGAGATTTATTTGTAAATTTTAGTTAAATTTCATTTTATTTATTTGGTTCAGACATAAAACCTTGAATCATTTTTTCCACTGTTTCTTGGATTTCTTGATAAAAACCTTACTTGAGATTAAGTATGGAAAAATGGTAATTTTGCATGTTAAGCAGTTCACTTTTATAATGAAGTGATAGTTAAATGATCCATTATATCCAGATCAGTTTTATCAAAATTCAAGTATAAATTAGTACAGAATTTTTAAAGAAAACCGCAAAAACTGGATAATAAAACAAATTATCATCATTAGAGCCTCGATTACTATGACATTATTGGAAATTTTAGAGTAATTAAAGTAAATCAAATGAAATTAATGAGATATTTCTTCCCATTCAGTCTCACTTTGAGAGAATTTTATAATAAAAAAGGGTTTATTTTACTGACTCCATCTGGCCATGCCCATTCTCCCAAAAATGTCTGTGGATCTGACACCTACTGCTCCAACATGGGGTAGCGGTGCTCCACCACCTAGCGTTTTCTGCCTTGTGGGCAAATGCATTTGCTCAGATTCAAATAACTCGTCATCTTCTTCTGTCCATATTGTCCCCCATGGGACTTAGCGCTCCACCTGGCACACATCCACCCTTCTCACCCCCACCCTCTTGCCCTCCCTTGTTCCACTATCTGATTTTGCCTATGAGTTAACTATGGGCGTTTATTCTCAGATGCTAATAAAGGCAATTATTGAGCTGGCCACTGCTGCATTTGCACCGGTTGGTTTTATCAATTTCCGCCCATTCAAAGGTTATTTCAACATAGGCTTCCTGACAGAGGAGGATGCTGCAGCAGCGGCTTTGACTTCCCTTATTTATAAAAATACTCCCATCCCTACTACCCATACTCGCCTTCCTTCAGACACCACATTGGAGGTGTCCTTTGCATCCCTCCCATCTCAACTCCCACCACAGATTTTAATGTTCCGCTGATGATGGGCTTCTGGCTTATAGAAACAGCCCAGCATTGTCTTCACCATTCCTTCTGGTGCAGAGCGCCTTTTTGCACCTCGCGCCACTGCCACCATTATCCCACACCACCCTGCCATAGCCCAACAAATCCCCCCATGCTCATATTACAGTGGCGCTAAAAATTTCTTTGGGCTCAGGTGGATAATGGTCATCAAATTTGTCCTCTCTGCTTTGGACTCAACCAATAAGAAGACCTGCCTCAAGCCACTTCCTCTTGTGTGGCTTCTGAGCTATATTTGGCAGAATCTTAATGGGGCGTTTTGTTGCCCCCTCCCACTCAACGTTTTCATTCAATGGGCCAGAGTGGGAAATTGGCCCCCACCAAAGCACCTGCCCACATTAACCCCCCAATTTCGCCCACGCTAATCAGAGTCAGACCTGGACCACCATTCACACCCAAGCATTCCATTTGACCCCTACCCACCCAAATTCTCCATCCACTATTCTTGTGAACCAAAATCCATGGGAACTAATGGATGACATTGATGAATCAGGTAACATTATCACAAATGAGGGACCTGGTTAACCTCTTGGCCAACTCAAGTATGGCTGGGCTGAATTTTACAATTCTTGTTCTGACAAAATCTCATCCCTCAAGCGATTTGCTCCTAAACCCAATGTCATCCCCTACCAAAGTGATCAACAGCTCGCCTTAGCAATGGTTGCCTCACCTCATTGCCCAAACCTACGCAAATCAGTGGCCCAGTCAGTTTCTCAATACCATCAAGAGATTTCCACACTTGACTTCCCCCTGATTTCCTTAATTCAGCATGAGGTGAAATCACCAAATTGTTTAAAGTCGCCAGACACAATCATGCATGTGTCAAATCTAGCATATTTTGACCCATCTGCTAAGATCACTCAGCAAAATATAACCAATTTTGCACAACTCCCAAAGTTTGCATTCAAGCTGAACATCACCTAGAGGAATTCGTTAATGATATCTTCCAAGATGATCTTGAAGAAGAAACAAATTTTTCACCATCATCCACCTCCACCATTCTGATGCCCCAACGCCTTGGCTCTCCACTTTTTTCCGTTTCTACAACTATGATGATTATGTCATAAGGAATATGTCTGTAGAAGAGCTGCCAGACTCCCCCTCACCCTCTGCCATGGTGGGTTACCAATATTCTGCTCCCCGCCTGGTTGAAGGTTTTTTTTTGGCAAATGAAGTTAATGATGTGAAAACTTTTTGATAAATCTATGGCCATATAAGCTTAACTTAAAAAACATATTTATGAAAGCTTAAAAGGTCTAAAGTTAAATCTTAATCTATTTATTTATTCAGAGCTATCACTTCAACTGTAAACATAATAAAATCCACCATATGGAACTATAAAAACACTGGATGCGCATGTGCCTAATTTTTAGATGCTTTCCAAATTAGCTTCTAATTTAGTCTTATATTTCTACCTCTACTTGTTTTTATGCCTCTACCTTGCCTTAATTTTTATTTATCTAGTACCAATGTAGAGTTTTTAGAATAGGAAAATGCAATTTTGTAACAAAATATGCAGCTTCAGTAATCATTAGGTAAAAAGTTTTTAATTTATATGCCTTTATATAGAGAGTCATAGAAATCAGATGCCACCCTCTATTGTCCAGGTAATGATTAAATCCCCTATTTTCTGCTTAGGGAGCGACTGAATAATAGAACTCTTTCCTTCTATTGCAACATATGTCTTGGATCTCTGTTGAATTTGTTGTAAGGGCGATAGTATTATGTAGCATACAGGCTCAGGTGTACTACACTTGTTATCTCATTATGATGACAGGATAATTAAAAAATATGATAATTGTCTCTGAACTAGTCTTTATTATATATTAGGTCCTGAAAAACACTGTATCTCAGTCATAATACCAGTGTGTATATGATTCATCAGTTCTACAGTGTACTTTATTATATCATAAAATCATGGTCATACTGCTGGGGTAAGTAGAAACTCAAAGTAATTTTCATATTGCCGAGGTTTTATATAGATCTTACTTTTCCTAAACTCAACTCCAAGTCCCTGTCCAGGCTGTCAGTTACCTGGGTGAATAAATTATGGGTACTAGGGGAATCTCAAGGATCATTGCAAGGATCACACCACCCTTGGAGTAATCCAAAATATAGTTTTA
The DNA here is from genome assembly GCA_022478985.1 of Massospora cicadina. Classification (NCBI taxonomy): domain Eukaryota; kingdom Fungi; phylum Entomophthoromycota; class Entomophthoromycetes; order Entomophthorales; family Entomophthoraceae; genus Massospora; species Massospora cicadina. The sequence goes on from JAKSZP010018728.1 coordinate 22,607, forward strand.
CCATGTTAGATGATGGTGCAAAATCTGGCAAAATGAAATGTAAATTGCTGAATGCTTGCACAGGAATATTTCCCACTGATGTAACGGAAAGACAACATGAGGATTGTTGTTCCTTGAACAACACTTAATAAAACTATAAAATGAATCCAAAGTCTACAGAGCAAACTAGATTTATTTTGAAAGGCAGAGTCCACTACCATTATTCTTTTAACTTACACCATAGAAGCCACTAAGTGTTGTTAATCAAAAACCCAATTTCTTTCTTTGTCTCTCCCATTTTAACTCATCTCTATAGCGACTTTTTGGCCCATCTACTCAGCTACTCAGCTTCTCCAATTCCTATTGTTCTCATCTCATTATTGAGAGTTCTGTACAAACCCCATACCTTGGCTGAGGTCAATTCGCTATTGTCAATCCGTATTAAATCATGGTGTCAGATATATGCCTTTGCAGCTTGAAAATAAGAATGCTTTAGGTTAAGTTCCATTGAAAAAGGGAAATGTTGGCCATTTGCAATTTTCCAATGTTGCTAAGAGCTTCTTTCATAATAATAGTAAAGTTAAGTAAATTGGCCAAAAGCCCCTGGCCAATTCATGGTGGAACCCCATTAATCAGGGTAATACTAGTTCAAAACCTCTATGGGCACCAAACATAAAATCCAATGGTCAGATTACTCTGACCACACCATGGACCTCAGGGCAATCATCGGATGGCACTCCCCCAACCCCAACAAAGTCCTCTAATGAAACTATGCGGGGACCCCCCCTTTATAGGCTTGGCTGGGGTCCCCCAAGGTGCAAAAATTTCTCAGGTGGTGATTGGCTTAAGTACATAAAACATTACCTCATGGGTATGTGTTAGCCAATCAGAATTCCTCTTCATTTTCTCCGCTGCCCTGAAGCAAGTTCCTGAGTTATAATATGCTATTCCTTCATATTTCCTAATTTGGACTAGGTTAAGCTATTCTGAACATATTCCCAAATTCCCCTTGACCCTCGAATTACTTTAAATACTAAATAGTGTGATGTCAAGGGTCATCATTTTCTCTTATTGCGCCTATAATAAAATTAATAAAAATCGAATTTTTATTAGCGCTTCTTTTATCTTAAATTTATTAAAAAATATTTTTGGAAACCAGCCAGTGTGAAGTACCAGCGAGCAAAAATCAGCTGGTTTCCCACAAATGGTAAAAATTAAATGTGCTACCTTGATCACAATGGATAACCAATGATCTGCCATTAATACATTAGACTTGTCATTAAGTCATATAAATTTACTGAAAAATGGTGTAATATTTGCTGCACTATGAATTCTAGTGTCATAATACTCTTATTAAATCTGAAATGCTCGTTGTGATTCAATTTGATATATAGATTAGTTTTTAGCTTGGAAAAGTATAATTGATGTCAGCAGTTCAGCATTAGTAATTTAAAGATAATTTATATGCCAAGTTGAGGCTAGCATGGTGGAAAGGTATTAGTCAATAGCTTTTATAATAGTAATATTTAGATTGTAAGTCTGGGTGAGCATTTTCTGCGCCTCAACTGCAAGGGATTTACATTATGCACAAAAAAGGGGTTAAAAAATGCGCTGTCCCTCTTGTAACATAGGGGGATTTGGCTCATGTGGTGGATGAGAGGTGGGTGACAGCGTATCCCCTCAAAGTTTTTCCCTTTCCCCTTATCTCAAACTTAAGATTTGGTGCAGCAGATCAGGGGTGTGTGGAGGTGGCGTGATATGAGGCCACTGCCAGCAGGAAAGTGGTGGGCATCTCTCCCCCTCACAATCTCAGGTATTAACAAGGGGTCCATTAAAATACTAAAATTGAGTAAGATGGAATTGAACCATCTGCGTTACAATCAGGTTTGAACCCTGCCAATTTTCTTCCCTTCTGCTACAAGAGGTGGGTCCAACCCCAGCAGATTTTAAGGTGGTAAATCCGTTCAATACCCAATGGGATCTCCCTTATGTGGTCTAGCCATAGGCGCACCCAGTCACCTACCAGAAAAAGCGTTGCTAATCCGCCAAGAAAAATTCCACTGGGAGGGGAATCTAGTGGCAAAACTTGAGCAAGAGTCAACTGGCCAATATCTATTTAATCTGACATCAAATTACTTGTAAAATCCTGATCTTCCAGAATTGAATGAGATCACGCTACCCATGATAAATGCACATTATTATTATTCCTCAAGCGCCCTAGCACTTAAGAAAACTGTCCCCCACAGGTCCAGTTGTCAGTCGATATTTTCAATCTTTGTTTAATAAACAAATTTTACTCAAAAATTTCCAGTAAAATTCTATTGCTTACCACAGCCGCCGCCCACTAAGATCCATGTTCCCCTGTTGAAATTCAAGGGTTTTTGGTTGCTTGCAGGTGGTTGATAGCCTAAACTACAACAATTTGTGAAGGAGAAATTCAATCTCTACCACTGAAATAACTATTTTTTGAGGGGACTTGGCTGACCACTTATATAAAAATAATAAAAACTAAATAACACTAAATAGAGGACTGGTAGCATAGTGGGGTGGTTTCTGCTCCATTCTGGGTCAGGTTTTGATCAAAACAGGTTCAAACCAGCTCAGGCTAAAAAACTTGGCATGGTATATTTGTTCCGAGCTTGACACACCTCATTTAATTTTAATAAACACTAAATAGCTGATTTTATATAATTTATTAGTGGGCGCAATGGGTTAAAGAGAGACCCCTATTAATCAGCCACTGCTTAGTATTTAATCAATTGGAGGTTTGTAGTGAGACGGCTGACGAATTCAGTATAAGCTATGAACATCCAAATTAGGAAATATGAGGCTTTGACCTATCAGATCTCTCAAAACTGCTTTGCTTCAACAGAATGGTTGCAGAAAGGTAAATATTGGGTAGGACCAGTCCGTTAAGTAAGGATTAAATATACTGGAACCAATAGCTGTTGGGGAATATTTTTGCACCTGTGAGGACCCTCTCCAAAGCTATAAAAGGAGGTGGTCCTCATTTAGGTGGCTTGACTAAATTGTTTAGGGAACAAGGGGGATTTCAGATTGGTTCCCTTGATTCTGCTGCTTGGTCAGAACAATCCAACTACTTAATCAGATGCTATTTAGCTGAGAGTTATTACTAAATGTATTGCCCTGATTCAATGGGTTCCACTGAGAATCAGCCAGGGTCTTTTGGCAATGTGTCCGTATTATGAGCTGAATCACTTTTACTACAATATCAGACTTATAATTGTCCCACATCGCCAAATTATGCGATGGCTGGTCCATAGTGGCCATCATCTCAACGTTGCTGCCCTCTCTCCTCAAATGGTGATAATATTTTAGTTGCCCCTTGGTGATGTCCCCACTTTTGGATGCCATATGGCGTCAGGATGTATCATTGCTGTTTAGAGTTCTTTATCCCTTTGGCCGAATGTTTTATGACCTATCCATGCTCTTGGCAACCTAAGGCGCCACAGAAAATTTGGGGCCCCTGTGGGCCCAAAAGAAATAACAGCAGCGGAATTTTCAGCCACCACAGCAGCCAGGCATGGTTGTTGGTTGATATAGTTGTAATGGTGATCACCAGTCACCATCCTGCAATCGCTTCCCTTTCTTTCAGTTTTCAGGTTCTATGGATGGATATCCCCCAACATTCTGGTTTGCATTATGGGTGTTTACTCACCTCAATTGGCAGGCTGGTCTCAATTTCATTGGTCAGCTCCATAACATAACTGATGGACCCTTGGTGTCTGTAATCTCCATCTTTCTGTTAGAAGTAGGTGATGTGATGGTCTCATTATCCACATGAACCTGCAGTCAGTACTCAGTTTGGTTCTTTTTGTCTTGTTGGTTGGTGCATTTGTCAGGTGCTTCCGCGCAGTGGTAATGGAGACCTGACTGATTATTTCCTCCCTCAGGTGCCAGTTCCAGCCTCATCCCATCTTAGGGGGTGGGTTCATCCGTTTCTTTTGTGGAGATCATGAACCAGGTCTTGGACGCCCTTACTGAATTGCAGGGGCAATTTTCAGCCAATATGATGGCTTCCTCCTCCCTGACAAATGCGCAGCAGAATGTGGCTCTTTTGTACGCGGTAAAGGAGGATGCTTGTTATTGGGTGCATGAGATAATATGCTCAGCCAACCAATAAGGAGTCTCTATTCTTTGATTATGTTGGTGTTGTCATTGGAGCGGGCGCCAGTATCACAATCAGCTCTCCTTCTTTAATTCTTCATTCTGGACACAGAGGCTCTGATCTGGCTTCATTTATGGTGGCTTTCCATGGCCAAGCTCCTAGACTTGTGCTTACGTTAGAAGTTTTAACTACAGTATTTCATGCCACCTTATATCCAGTGTCCGCCAAGTATTATGCCTGGGGCACTCAGTTAAGTTCACTGTGTCAGGTGAGTGTGGTGGCTACCTCCATCAGTGCGATGCTCTGGCGTGCATTGGGCATGGTGATAGGTGCTGTAAAAGGTTCCCCACCAAAGATGTTTTTGATTAGGGTATTAAATGACAAATCAGTATGCCCTTTTTCTCTCGCCCAGTGGGCAAGTTCAGGCCAGGCCCTGGGTATGTGTTTTGGTTGTTGAGGACTCTCCATCCACTCCTCCTCCTGTCGTGTCTCCTTTCCTTGCCTTGGCGCCAGTTAATGGGGTGATTCCTGTGAAGGACCTGGTGCCCTTGAATCCCTAGTCTCTTAATTGTCAGCATCCCATCGTAAAAATTTGGTTAGTTCTTTCTTCAGAGGGTTCCAATTCCTTGATCAATCCAGTTTTCCTGGACAACTCAGAGATTTACTACCACTCAGCTGGCAGTGTCCCATGTGGTGGCCAATAATCAAGATTTTGGTTATTTTTTCCATTTGGAAATTTTTTGAGTGCTCAAAGGGTGTCAGTTGAGGCACTAATAGATATGGGAGTAGTGGGGAACTTGGTAATTTTAAAAATGGCGCAGGAGTCTCTTGGACCTGGAAGTGGGGACATCATTATTGGGCATGCTTCTACACCAATGTCTTTGTACAAAATATGGCACACTGTGCCTTTTTTGGTGCACAGTTTTGTTTATGTGATTATACCTCATGACAGACCTGTTCTTCTTAGTTATTAGGGAGGTGGGTGTAAGTATTGGGGACCAGCCCTTGAAGATGGATAGGGTTCAGCACCCTTTCCGGATGAAGAGGGGCCCCAAGGCTCCTGTGGACCCTCTGTCACAGCTGGGTGACCTCACCCACATGATAGATGAGCGCTCGGTGACAGCTTTTCTCCCAAAGCCATCCCACTCCCACCCCTTCCTTCCTCTTCAATCCTGGTAGGATTGATAGAAGGGGTCTGCAGGGAGATGGCTCACATCAGGGGGCTTGGAGAGGGTCCAGAGGCCACCCGCTCCCCAGGAAAGCCATGGCCAAAAATTGGGGAAATTGCAATTCCCAGTGTTAGAGCCCAGCTGGCAATTTCTGGACTGGGGGAGCCAGTTCGGGCCAGTCAGTTTCAGAAACCAGATCAGACTATGGCTTAGATCGAAAACCCAGGTTTGAACAGCTCAGATCATTGACTCCGACGTTCTGAGGCAGTTCTGGGAAGTTCAGATCATATGAGCCGCCTAATTGTGGGATCAGACTGAATCACAATGAACTTGATCCATGAACCCCTGCCTTCCAAGACAAATCCAAAATGCCCAAGCCGTGCTAATCAGCCAATTTGAGTCATTGGGACCTGGATTGGCAGCATCAATTTGGCTTGGTTGCAAGAAGTTGGGAAAATTTGTAAAAAAAATTCTAAGCTTCTGCCAAATCAGAGCTGCCTTTCACCCCCCTCCGAGCTAGCCAACTTAATCCCATCCCCATTCCCTGAATAACCAATCCCCCAATACTTCCCCATGCCTATTGAACCATTTAAAAGGCAACTGTCCCCACTGAGGGCAGTTGTCAGTTCATTCTTTTTAGTCTTTATCAAAATATAATCTGAGAATCCGCTTAGTTTGCTGAAGACTCCGCCCGCTTTTAACACAAGTTTAAACACAATTACATCGTTTAATCTGATGAAGCGCGCCATCGCCCAGATCCTTTTCCTGATGTTTGCAGACTGTATTATCCAGTCGCTCAATCCTGCTATGTGGTAACAAATTGCAGACGCAATAATCTGGCTTGAACACAAAGGTGAGCCCACTGTTCCGTTCATTTCTTTGAATCCATTAAACAAAGCCCCTTCCATTTATTTGGACATTAAGTTCGCCAAGTCTGCTCCCCAGTGGGAGCAGTCTCAAGGCATCCCTGGCCCTCTGCACATGGGTTCAGCTCCAATAGCCACCCCTGCCATTGTGGGTCCAGCTCACCAGCGGGACTTAGTGTGACGGTTGAGGTCTATCCTCAGCATCACATTGCCCTGATCTTTGGTAAGACAGGGAAGGCTGTGTCTGTATGTATGGAGGAGGAGGGGGCGTTGGTTCTGGCAAGGACGCCTAAGGGGCCGGAGCTTGGAGTAGGCCAAGGAGCAAAATGGGCGTCCAAGTCAGAACAAAACGGAAAACGAGTAAAATGGGTAGTTTTGAGATTCGATTTAGATTTGAATCGAGAATGAAATGAAACAGGTGCTTGGGAGTTTCGCGGTTCAATTGGGATTCGAAATGGAACTGGCGCGGAACCATTGAGTAAAGATTCCGCGATCCTGCTGTAAAGTTTACACCAAACATCATTCAAGTTGGCACCATAAGCTTATATTATATTTTATTTTAGCTTTTAGCCTGTGTATATAGGGAAGGAACTGGGAGCTGGAGGCTCCTCATTTCTGTTTTCTATCAACTTGGCTAAATATTATATAAAAAAACCTAAAATTCATATATTTATAATTTGAGGTTTATTTTAAAAATATTGCCTAACTGCAGCCATGTTTGGCTTAAATCAACAAGAATTGGACTTTGAGAGTGAGCTTGGGAGGGCTATTGCCTCCCTCTATACCTTGTCTTGGAGTCAAGGCATGTTGCTGGGATTAAGTATACTTGCAACTGTCTTCCAGGGGGTGCTTGTCCAATCTTGTAGCGCGCGCACCAGGAGAGTAGTATCAAGAGTCCTGTCAGCCCTATGGTCTTTAACGTGGATCCTGTTGCCCAACTCATTCGTGGCTCATTGGAAGGAGCCAGTGCGTTACATTAAACAGAACTCATTTACTTTCCTGTCGTTGTGGTGGCAAGCAAAAGAGGTGCCAGAAGAAGTTGTGTTTCCCATGTGGTATAACCATACTGCAACACTCTTGATGGTGATATTCTCCACCATCTTTTTGCTTCATGAATCATACTGGGTTTTAGAGTGTGTGTCCCGTGATGGTGGGAAAGTAGTAGGGCCTGGGAAGGACAAAGGAAGAATTCCCACGGTTTTAAAATCGGAAGACTTGTAACTGATCCACCAGACGTTTAGCCGGGTTCAGTTTCAGGGACGTTTGACAAAGGCAGCGGGTGGAGAGGATTCGTTTGCCTTGCAGTTAAGTCAGGTTCTGTTGGCACTTCCAGTAAAGCAGTCAAACTGGGTGCGAAAACTTTTAGAAGAGCAGTCAGGGTTACCCATATTGGTGGAGGAATGTCTGGATTGGATTGACCGTGCAGCAAGTCCAGATGAGGCGCAGGACTCGGCCTGGGTGGCATTACTGCAGTGTGGTCAAGGGAAGAAGTCAGTGGAGGAGTATGGCCAGATGTTCCGCGCATTGGCAAGAGCAGCAAAGGCACCTGAGTCTTAGCTTCCGCGCATGTTTCGCCAAAACTTGCAAGCTGATTTACTATTGACAATGGCGGCGGTGAAGCCTGCAACGACGTTGGAGGAAGAGGTGGGTTTAGCCTTGCAGGTAGAGCGACAGTTGAGTTTGGCACAGGCCCGTCAGGAATTTGTGTGACCCCCAGGGGGATTCTGAGGACAGAGTGGTGGAAGAAGGGCAGGTTCAGAGCCCATACATGGTTCTAAGGGGTTTAGCTATGTGGAGGAAGGAAAGAAGAGTCAAGGAAATCCTGAGGGTATGGTTGAGGTGCGGGAGACAAGGATTCCCATCGAGATTACCGCTCAGGATCCTGAGGCTCAGAATAAGAAGGCTCCTTATAATTTTCGCAAGAAGCTGGTGAATCCGGTGCCTCAAAATAAACCGCTTACTTCATCTTATCCTTATCTGGTTTTGCCCGTCAGTGTGCTTGTGGGGATGAAGGAAGGGATTGCGGTGAAGCTCTAGCTTTGATTGACACCAGAGCTGGGGAAAATTATGTTGAGGAGAAGTGGGCAAGAAGCCATGGATTGTCATTACAGAAGGATGGATGGGTGACGTTGGCAGACGCCTCCAAAAAACGGCGGTATGGCGAGTGCAGGCCAAGGTCCTGTTGAGGCAAGGCCCAGAAGTATTCAGGGAGGAGTTTCATTCTGTAGCTCACCTGCCACATTCGGTGGTGCTGGGGATGAGATGGTGGCACCATTTCTGCCCACAGTTTATTATGAAGAGAGAGGGTTCTGTTGTCGCCTAGAGGTCAGGGGACGTGTGAATGGACGTTTCAGTCCCAAGGTTCGTTGGTGAAGCACATGGGTGGAATTACCTCAAGTGTGCCAGTGGAAGAATTGCCAAGGGAGTATCAGGATTTTGCAGAGGTGTTTGAGCCTATCCAATGCCACTCATGGAGAACATTTTGCCCATGATCTCCGGGTGTGGGGTGTTCACCAAATTGGATTTGGTGGACGCTTTCAATCAAATTCCTGTTCGCCCTGAGCACCAGCGGTATACGGCATTCAAATGTCATCTGGGAAACTTTGAGTACAGGGTTATGCCATTTGGGCTATGCAATGCCCCTGCAGTTTTCCAGCGCATGATTGATCATGTATTGGGGGACTGGATGACATCCTGGTGTTTTCCAGATCGGCACAGGACCATGTGAGGGATGTGAGAAGTGTGTTGGAGGTGGTTAGGAACGCGGGCTTGAAGTTGAAGCCGTCCAAGTGCGAGTTCAATAAGGAATCGGTGTCCTTCCTAGGGAACGTGGTCCTCCAAGAAGGGATAGCGATCTGTCCTGATAAGTTGCGGGCGGTGCGGGAATGGAAGGCTCCTGGGAATAGGACTGAAGTGCGAAGCTTTTTGGGGGTGGTAAATTTCGTGCGGAGGTTTTCTAGGGATCTGGCCCAATGGGCTGTGCCATTGACAAGACTGATGGGAGACGTGCCGTTCGTTTGGGGGGAGGCTGAGGAGAGGGCATTTCAGCAAGTGAAGACGAGTCTGCTGACAGCCCCAGTTCTGGCACACCCTGACCCAAACAAACCATTCGTGGTAGAGACTGACGCGTCAAATTTTGCACTTGGAGCCGTGTTGTTGCAGGAGGGTAAGGATGGGGTTGAACATCCTGTCTGTTACTTCAGTTGGAAGATGGCACCAGCTGAAACCAACTATCCAGTTTACGATAAGGAACTTTTGGCAATAGTTGCAGCTTTAGGGGAGTGGCAACACCACCTATTGTATGCCAGGCACCCAGTTGTCATCTGAATGGACCATTGAGCCTTAGAATACTATAAGTCCCCACGCCTGATGAACCAGAGGCAGGCCCAGTGGCACTTAGAGTTGGTTCAATATGACCTGCGGATTGAATACAAGCCGGGAAAACAAAATATCTTGCCAGATTTATTGAGCCGTGATTCTGGACTGGTGTTTTCTGATGAGGAGTTGAGGAAGTTCAATACAGCCACGATGTTGCCACAGAACCTGTTTGCAACGATCCAGGGCTGGAGAGAAGGAATGGCAGGAAGAATCCGGACTGCACAGCAGAGATGTGAGCTGGGCCAACGGATAAGAGAAGAGACAGGAGAAGGTGAGGCAAGCAGGGGGCATGCAGGATTCTCGGTTTGGGGTGGTATCATATGCCATGAGGGAAGGATTTGGGTCCCTGTGAAGAGTCTACAACAAGAGGTAATGGCAGCTAATCACGACCATCCTCTGGCAGGTCATCCCGGTCAAGAGAAGACATTAGATCTTGTTCGCCGTCACTATTCGTGGAGAGGTGTGGGTGCGGCGGTGCGGAAGTATGTTTCACGTTGTGTGGTTTGCGCCAGGGCAAAGGCCCAATGGGTGGCACGGGGGGGAAATTGAAGCCGCTTCAAATTCCTTCTAGGCCATGGTCCTCAGTGAGTGTGGACTTCATCACAGGACTGCCCAAGTCACAGGGGATGGATGCCTTGATGGTGGTGGTGGATCGCCTGACTAAATATGCAGAGTTTTTCCCTTGTCAGTCAACCATTTCTGCAAAGGTGGCAGGACAGATTTTTGTAAATGAGGTTTTCTCCAGACATGGGGTGCCTGAAGAGATTGTGTCGGATTGTGGTCCGCAATTTACATCTAAATTTTGGCTCCACATGTTGGGAAATCTAAAGATCAAGGCTTGCCATTTGTCAGCATACCATCCTCAGTCAGACGGCCAAACTGAGAGAGTAAATCAGATATTGGAGCAATATTTGAGATGCTATGTCTCAGGGCGGCAGGATGATTGGGTATATTGGGTGAAGCTGGCTCAATTTGCTTATAACAATCATAAGCATTCATCCACGGGTATGACCCCATTTTTCGCAAATCACGGCCAACACCCAGAGGGTATGGGGCCCAGGGAGCAAGGTCGGAATCCAGCGGCAGATGAGCTGTTGCAAGATACCTGGGACACCCTGGAGCTCCTGAAGAAGAATTTGGTAGTGGCGGTCACGGCTCAGAAGAGGAAGGCGGACCAGCATAGATCTGAAGGTAGAGCTTTTCAAGAGAGGTGATTGGGTCTTGGTGTGGCGTTGGGCCCATATCAGGTAGTGAGGGCGGTGAACGAGGTGGCATTTGAGCTGAAGCTCCCAGAAGGGTCAAGAGCCCATCCGGTGTTGCATGTATCACAGCTCAAGCCATTCTTTGGCCAGCCACCTGAAAGGGCTTCTCCTTTATTTCCAGCTGGAGGAGGAGCCAAAGAGTATGAAGTTGAGGAGATTCTTGACACCAAAGTAGTGCGAGGATGTCATTCATTCTTGGTACATTGGGTGGGTCATCCTATTGAGGAGTCCACATGGCAGTCAGCTAGGGATTGTGCCTGATGTCCTGAGAAAATCCAAGAGTTCTTCTTGCCTAAGGGGTTAATGTGACAGTTGAGGTCTATCCTCAGCATCACATTACCCTGATCTTTGGTAAGACAGGGCAGGCTGTGTCTGTATGTATGGAGGAGGAGGGGGCGTTGGTTCTGGCAAGGACGCCTAAGGGGCCGGAGCTTGGAGTAGGCCAAGGAGCAAAATGGGCGTCCAAGTCAGAACAAAACGGAAAACGAGTAAAATGGGTAGTTTTGAGATTCGATTTGGATTCGAATTGAGAATGGAATGAAATGGGTGCTTGGGAGTTTCGCAGTTCGATTTAATTCAAAATGGAACTGGCACGGAACCATTGAGGATCAGAACTGGCACGGAACCATTGAGTAAAGATTCCGCGATCCTGCTGTAAAGTTTACACCAAATATCATTCAAGTTGGCACCATAAGCTTATATTATATTTTATTTTAGCTTTTAGCCTGTGTATATAGGGAAGGAACTGGGAGCTGGAGGCTCCTCAGTTCTGTTTTCTATCAACTTAGCTAAATATTAATAAAAAAACCTAAAATTCATATATTTATAATTTGAGGTTTATTTTAAAAATATTGCCTAACTGCAGCCATGTTTGGCTTAAATCAACAAGAATTGGACTTTGAGAGTGAGCTTGGGAGGGCTATTGCCTCCCTCTATACCTTGTCTTGGAGTCAAGGCATGTTGCTGGGGTTAAGTATACTTGCAACTGTCTTCCAGGGGGTGCTTGTCCAATCTTGTAGCGCGCGCACCAGGAGAGTAGTATCAGGAGTCCTTTCAGCCCTATGGTCTTTAACATAGATCCTGTTGCCCAACTCATTCGTGGCTCATTGGAAGGAGCCAGTGCGTTACACTTAGAGTGTCCCCTTTTGGGGTAACTCAGTCCCAGCCCCTCTCGTGGGGTTTTCTCCACTTCTACCCACATTACCAACAACGTGGTGGTCTCTGTGCCGCCTCCCGCTGGTGTACAAGCCTCCCCTTTGAGTTCTGAAGGCCAGCAACTGCGATCCCTAGAGGAGTCATTGTCCTCCCTGCCTCTCCCGCCCTTGGGGGTTGCCCCCATAAGATTCAAGGTTGCCCCAACGCAACCATCTGGTTTGCCTTGGGGGCCTTTGGTACATTACTGAACGTTTGCTTTCCTCACATTTCCCATAGGTCCCCACTTATCTTAGTTGCTCAGACCGCTATGCCTCTGGCATTCTGGGCCCTCCACTGGGTGCTCGCGCACCCTGACTGGGAGCCCAGTCTAGTTCTTCTTAGCCACATCCTTAACATAATGAACCAACCAATAGTTTTGGCCATCTCCACCCTCCTCGCTGGTATGGGCGATGCACTGGCCTATGCCCTCACTTTGAGCATGCTTTCCCTTTGTGATATGGCCTTCTCCTTCTTGGCGGTAGCCTCATTCATCTGGGCTTGCCTGTCAGGCTCAGCTGAACTGGTCCCCAGCCCACCAAGCACCAACGGAGAGTGTTACCCCTTTAGTGAATGCAACAGGGTTGGTGGTTCCCCCTGTCCCCTCTGATGAGGTGGCAGATCAAGTCCAGGGCGTCCTGGCAGAGATCCAGGTTCGTCTCACTGCTTATGGGAGGAATTCCCCACTTCCCTCTGATTCACAGCATAGCGTGGCCCTCCTGGACGCCCTGGATGGGGATGCCTGCCATTAGGTCAGGGGAGTGCTCCGCTCTGCTGCCAAGCCGGGCAACCCCACCCCCTTGTTGGCGTTGGTTACCTCAGCGGTCCAGGCCCTGAGTCAAGACCAGCGCGCCTCCTCCGCTTGTTTACGTCTGGACAGGCAGCCACAGACCTGGCCTCCTTGATTAAGGCCTTCACGGTCCTGGCTCCCACAATCCCCATTCCAGTCAAAATTGCAGTCTCTGCATTCCGCGCAGCCCTGTATCCCACTGCGGCAGCCCATACCGCTTGGGATTTCTCTCTGGATCTTTAGAGGTCGCATTTTCTGTGGCCCAGCCAATTGAGGCCAGGCCCTAGCACAACCCGCATGTCCTGTCGCCACTCCCAAGGTACCTCATACTGCACCTCCTCCTGCAAGTGGGCATGGCCAGGGGAAGCGTCTCCCTGGTTTAGCTGCCCTGTGTTCCCCCTCAGGGGCATCCTTGGTTAACTTCCCCAAAAGGGAGTCCCTGCTTATGATACTGCCAGACCCTAGCTCAGATCAGGAGGCTGAATCGTTGGACTCCCGGCGTTCAGAGTCTGTTCAGGGTGATGAGATCGTCCCCTAGGTTGTGGAGGCTGCTCAATGTGATGAGATCGTTCCCCAGGGTGAACCCATGTCCCCCTGGCGAGAGTGGGGTGTGGTGCGTATTAACCCCCATTTACCCATGTAGAGCAAGGAGGTGTTGGAGACCCCAGATCAGCCACGCCCCACTCCTACAGATCTGGGCCAGTCTCTTTTAATGTTGAATTATGGGCTCTCCTCAGGTGTCCTTTCGCTAGCTCACCCCAATAAAGAGGACCAAGCATACTTCTTGTTTCTAATTTCCTTTCCCTCAAATTCAGGGGTAGTCATGGTGCAAGCCCTGCTGGACACCGGGGCGGCGGGTAACTTCATTGACCTTGCTGTGGCCCAGTCCTTGAATCTAGCGATGGACAAAGCTTCATTCATTCTGGGCGTCTCATCTGAGACTTTGATGTCCTGCCGCGTCCAACGTCCATTGCTTTCTTGATTCACAACTTTGGGTTCACCAACCATTTCTTGGAGGTACAAGACTTGCTCTATTCTGTAATCTTAGGGGTGGGCTGGTGGCACCGCCAACAAGTTCATATCAATCTTGCCACCAAGTCCTTGTTGTTTAAAAACCTCAAGTTGAGTGGTGATATTCCCTTGTTAAAAACCCTTCCCCAGGGTACATCCCTTGGTTCCATCGCCCCACTGGAACCCATTCTAGCTGACCTCCCTCCATATATTCCACCATGCTTAGCTCCATACAGGGCCATCTTTGACATGTCCCTGGAAACCAAGCTCCCATCCCACTCTGAGTACGACTTGATGTTTCACTTGACAGTCGACCTAGTCAAGATCAACTGCCCCCTTTACCCCTATATGGAGGAAGAAGATAGGGCTCTTGGCAGTTGGTTGGACGACATGCTAGAGAAGGGGTGTCTCGTCAAGAAGACATCTCCGATAGCATCCCCTGTAGTTTTTGCCAGGAAAGCAGATGGGTCCCTGCACCCCTGCGTTGACTATGGACACCTCAACAACATCACAGTTCCAGACCCATACCCTTTGCCCTTAGAGAAGAGCATAGCACAGGCCATCACCAAGTCTCGTGTCTTTTAAAAATTGGACCTGTTGAACGCCTTCAATAAGGTGAGAGTGGCGAGGGGACAGGAGTGGCTCACAGTGATCTGCACTCACCAGGGCCTTTTCCAGTTCAGGGTGATGCCATTTGGCTTGAAGAATGCGCCAGCCACCTTCCAACGCCTGATTTACGAGGTGCTGGCGGACTTGCATTTCTCTTGCGCGGTGGCCTATATTGACGACATCCTGGTCCATTCCCCACCCCCAAACCACACGTCAGGGACCTTGAAGCAGTTGTGGCAGCCATCCACAAGGCAGGGCTATTCATAAAGCCCTCCAAGTGTGAGTTCTTCAGGGATGAGGTTACCTTCCTAGGGAATCTTGTCCTGAAGGATGGGTATTCCGTCCCCACCAGCAAGTTGGAGGCCATTCAGTCTTGGCCTACCCCAACCACTCAAAAGCAGCTTTGCAGCTTTCTGGATACCATCACCTTTTATGAGGAAACTTTCCCAGCTCTCGCTCAACTGGCAGCCCCATTGCATCCCCTCACCGGCAAGAACATCCCCTTTATATGGTCCCCTGAGTGCCAGCAGGCGTTTGAGGATATCAAGGAGGTGTTTGTCAAAGCCCCTGTCCTGTGGCATGCCAACATGTCCTAGCCTTCATAGTAGCCTGAGATGCCTCATCAGTGGCCATGGGTGCTGTGCTGCGGCAGGAGCATGAGGGAGTTGAGCACCCGGTGGCCTATTGCTCCCAGAAGTTTACCACAACTGAGCAGGCTTAGCTGATATAAGATAAGGAGCTAGCAGCGGTGGCGTGGTCGCTCACGCACTGGCGATATCTCATGCAGGGCGCCCTGAACGAAGTTACCGTTTGCACGGACCATAAGGCCCTGCTTTATTACCATAAACCTCAGAAGTTAGGTCACCAGCAGACCTGCATGTATCAAGACCTCTGTGAGTTCCAGTTTAAGTATGAATTCATCAAAGGCCCAATGAACGTCTTGCCATACATGATCAGTTGCAAACCCTCCCTGTTCCCCAATGGGGAGGAGGACCCCTTGGACCTTATGACGGTGGTGCCTCCCTCTCAAATCCTCTTATTGGCTCCTCCTGTCATATCATTCGCTGATGTAGACTCAGCCACTCCGCTCCTCCCATGTGTCCTCGCTTCCCAAACCTGCTGCCCAGAAGGAATTGAGCTTCTATCTGACTTGGAGTCCATGCGCCGCAAGAAAACCCCAAATACCTTATGGGATGGGACAATCTGGTTCCATGTTCTGGTTTGGGTTCCCCCTTCCTTACGCAGTCAAGTCATTGAGGAACACCACGTCCTCCAAACCGTCGGCCACCCCAGTATCAAAAAGTGTGCTGACCTCATAAAGAGAACCTATAATTGGCCTGGGTCCTCAAAGGATATTCCCGATTGGATATCTTGTTGTGTCACCTGCACCTGGGCAAAATCTGATCGTTCTGAGAAAAAGGGATTGTTGCACCCCTTGCAGCATGCTGAGGGACCATGGACCTCAGTCTCTAAGGATTTCATCATGGAGCTCTCACCCTCTTGTGGTTCCAATGCCATAATGGTAGTCATGGATTGGTTTACCAAGTTGGCACTCTTCATCCCCTGCCTCTCTTCTATTATGGCGGTGGAGACCATAAAATTATTTGTTGATAATGTCTTTGCCATATTTGGTCTCCCCCATGAGATAGTAAGTGACAGGGGACCCCAGTTCTCAGCTCGGTTCTTGGAAGAGCTGTTGACCCTCCTTTGCATCAAGCCCTGTCAGTCCACTGCCTACCACCCCACAGTCTGATGGCAGACTGAGCGGGTGAACCAGAACTGGAGCAGCACTTGCGCTGCTACGCGATGGCCTCACAAGACACCTGGGCCAAGGATCTACCTCTAGCACAGTTTGCATATAACAACTCCCCCATTCTTCCACCAACTTTTCTCCCCTTGAGGCCACCTTGGGATATAACCCCTCGTTCCAGATTGGTCCCCAACTCTCCACAGCAGTTCTGGCTGCTAAGGACTGCGTGAGCTCTCTCCACGAGATGCATAAGCTGGTCTGCGAACACTTGACAAAGTCCATCTTAATTACAAGAAGTTTGCTGATCAGAAGCGTCTTCTGGGCCATGAGATCATGGTTGGTTCCCTTGTCATGTTGGATACCCGCAACCTCTTCATGAAGGCCCCCACTCGTAAGCTCTCAGCTAAGCACTCAGGACCTTTTGAGGTTGAGAAGGATTTAGGCAAAGGAGCCTACTGCCTGAGGCTGCCCGCACACTGGAAGCAGCACAATGTCTTCCACACCTCCCTTCTGACCCCCTTTAAGGGGAATAGGCCAATGCCTCCTGAGCCAATCATCATCAGGGAAACCCAGAAATCGAAGGTGGAGGCCATTGTAGCTTCCCGCAGGTCCTGCTGGACCATCCAGTATTTGGTTGCCTGGAAAGGTTACCCCTCATGTGAGAACAGCTGGGTGAACGCACGCAATTGTACAAACTGCAAGGACCTGATTGAGGAATTCTATGCCTCCCACCCAACTGCACCCCGCCCTTCCCAGAGGATCGTGGCTGTTCTGGCCATAAAGTTACCAGAACGCCACAAGAACTACGCCTTGGTCCATGCCCTCGGGGGATCCTCCCTGTTGAAAAAGGGAAGGGTAGTGTAAGTCAAGGGGACCAGCCCTTTTAGCTGGATAGGGTTCAGCACCCTTTCCGGATGAAGAGGGGCCCCAAGGCTCCTGTGGACCCTCTGTCACAGCTGGGTGACCTCACCCACATGATAGATGAGCGCTTGGAGACAGCTTTTCTCCCCAAAGCCATCCCACTCCCACCCTTTCCCCCTCTACAATCCTGGTAGGATTAATAGAAGGGGTCTTCAGGGAGATGGCTCACTTCAAGGGGCTTGGAGAGGGTCCAGAGGCCACCCACTCCCCAGGAAAGCCATGGCCAAAAATTGGGAAATTGCAATTCCCAGTGTCAGAGCCCAGCTGGTAATTTTCAGTCTGGGGGAGCTGGTTTGGGCCTGTCAGTTTCAGAAGCCAGATTGGACCATGGCTCAGATCAAAATCCCAGGTTCAAATGGCTTGGATCATTGGGTCTGACATTCCGAGGCAGTTCTGGGAAGTTCAGATCATATGAGCCGCCCAATTTTGGGATTGGACCAAATCGCAATGAACCTGATCCATGAACCCCTGCCTTCAGAGATGAATCTGTAATGCCCCAGCCATGAAAATTGGCCATTTTGAGTCATCAGGACCTGGATCAGCAGCATCAATTTGGCTTGGTCACAAGAAGTTGGGAAAATTTGCAAAAATTTTCCAAGCTTCTGCCAAATTGGGAGCTGCCTTTCACCCCCCTCCAAGCTAGCCAACTGAATCCCCTCCCTATTCCTTAATAATCAATCACCCAATACTTCCCCATGCCTATCAAACTGTTTAAAAGGCAACTGGCCCCACTGAGGGCAGTTGTCAGTTCATTCTTATTAGCCTTTATCAAAATAAAATCCAAGAATCTGCTTAGTTTGCCGCAGACTCCGCCCACTTTTAACACAACTTTAAACATGATTCCATCATTCGATCTGATGAAGCGCGCCATCGCCCAGATCTTTTTCCTGATGTTTGCAGACTGTATTATCCAGTCGCTCAATCCTGCTATGTGGTAGCAAATTGCCGACGCAATAATCTGGCTTGAACACAAAGGTGAGCCTACTGTTCCGTCCATTTCTTTGGACCCATTAAACAAAGCCCCTTCCATTTATTTGGACATTAAGTCCGCCAAGTCTGCTCCCCAGTGGGAGCAGTCTCAAGGCATCCCTGGCCCTCTGCACATGGGTTCAGCTCCAATAGCCACCCCTGCCATTGTGGGTCCAGCTCACCAGCGGGACTTAGAGTGTCCCCTTCTGGGGTAACTCAGTCCCAGCCCCTCTCATGGGGTTTTCTCCACTTCTACCCACATTACCAACAGCGTGGTGGTCTCTGTGCCGCCTCCCGCTGGTGTACATGCCTCCCCTTTGAGTTCTGAAGGCCAGCAACTGCGATCCCTGGAGGAGTCATCATCCTCCCTGCCTCTCCCGCCCTTGGGGGTTGCCCCTGTAAGACTCACGGTTGCCCCCAACGCAACCATCTGGTTTGCCTTGGGAGCCTTTGGTACATTACTGAACATTTGCTTTCCTCACAAGTCCCGTAGATCCCCACTTATCTTAGTTGCTCAGATCGCTATGCCTCTGGCATTCTGGGCCCTCCACTGGGTGCTCATGCACCCTGACTGGGAGCCCAGTCTAGTTCTTCTTAGCCGCATCCTTGACAGTGGGGTGATGGCGTCAGCAGCAGGTTAGCATCAACCTGGACTCAAATGTACTATCTTTTGTAAATACCCAGTTGTGGGGATAGTTTCCCCCTATTGTTATTCTCATGACGGAATGTGGAATGAATTCTATCACATCACTTTTTCTCCTGATAATCTTCTACAAGATTTTACCCCAGCATTAGTAGCATATCATGATATATTTGACATGGAGATGGCTACTCGACTTCTGCCACAAACTGAGTATGACCTGATTTCTGTTTGAAGTAGCTGTGATCAACATCAACTGCCCGTTGTATCCCTACACGGCGAAGTAGGACAAGGCGTTTGAGGTGTGGTTAGATAATATGCAAAAAAGGATGGGTATTTAAGGAAACATCTCCCATTGCGTCGCCTATAATTTTTTTCTCAGAGTGCTGATGGTACATTGCATCCCTGTGTCAAAATTAAGCATTTGAATAATATCACCATTGATGATCCCATCCTCTTCCCTAGATCAGAAAATTAGCAAGGCAATTGTAAATCCCATGTGTTTTTAGCTCAATTTTGTGAACACATTCAACTAGATCTGGGCGGCAGAAGGCCAATATTGGCTTATGGAAATTTGGACTATAGGGCATATTCCAGTTCTGCGTGATGCCCTTCAGCCTGAATAACATCAACCCACGTTTCATCATACGATCAATAATGCTTTTGGAGACCTCATGTTCACCTGATCAGTGACATATATCAATAATATCCTCATGCACTCCCCCACCTCCAAGCAGCATGAGAGGGACCTTGAAACAGCGTTGGCTGCTTTTCACAAGGCGGAACTTTATGTCAAGCCCTCCAGTTGTGAGTTGTTTCAGGAGGAGGTTACCTTTCTGGTCAATCTGGTATTAAAAATATGGTTACTCCATTCCCCCCAGAAAGTCCAAGGCAATACTCGAGTGTCCCTCTCCTATGACCCAGAAGCAGTTGTGGAGTTTCTTAGGTAAAATCATTTTTATAAAAATATTACTCACTCCCTCTCGCAGCTAGCCACACCACTGCACCCCTTATCCAGGAAGAATGTTCCATTCCGATGGATGGAGGATTGACAATGGGCGTTTGATTCCATCAAAGAGGTGTTTGTGGCGCATCCAGTACTCAAACACATGGACCCCACTAAGCCATTTATCATTGCGTGTGATGACTTTTCTGGCTGCCATGGGGCTTTAATGTTGCAATTACATGATGATGTGAAACATTTGGTCACCTACTTTATGTGCAAGTATGTTGCGTCTGAACAAGCCTAGACATTTACAATAAGGAGTTTGCCGCCGTGGTAGGGTCACTTACCCAATTTTGGTACCTTCTTCAGG
This sequence comes from Massospora cicadina, assembly GCA_022478985.1. Classification (NCBI taxonomy): domain Eukaryota; kingdom Fungi; phylum Entomophthoromycota; class Entomophthoromycetes; order Entomophthorales; family Entomophthoraceae; genus Massospora; species Massospora cicadina. The sequence continues at coordinate 42,587 of JAKSZP010018728.1, forward strand.
GCATGCAGCATGAGGTGACTGTGCAGATTAATCATCAGGCCCTTAGTGCTTTTGGAAATTTTAGAAGCTGGCACATTTCCAGTCCTGGATGTATTGCGACTTTTGCAGTTTAAACTTCATGTAAAAATGTGTGAAAGGGATTTGAATGTCCTACCAGAATTGTTGAGTCAAAACCCAGCATTGAGTCTGGTGGAGGCGATTGAGCAGGAGCTAATCACAGTAATCCTGACAGCTCAGATCTTAGCCATTGTTCCTCACACAATTTTGGTGGTGGATTGGGCCCCTAACATGCCTCTGGTTTCTTGGGTATTGGCGGGTCAAATGGCCTTCTTGGAGGGGCTGTAGTAATTGGATCAACTGGTACTTCTGATGCATAAGTGGACCCATTATTTGTTAATGAAATTATAATTCAGTTAGGTTAAGACTGTTGATTCCACCTCAGCTCTACAATGAAGTCATTTATTTCTTATGACCCCCTGGCAGTTGGCCATCCAGGAAATAAAAAATGCCTAGGTTTGGTTAAGCAGATGTACAAATAGCTGGGTATTTCCAAGAATAACCTGGCGTGGATTACTAATTGTGTGATGTGCGCGTGGGCTAGATCAGATTGATTAGGTAAGAATGGTCTTTTCTATCCCCTGCAGCAGGCGGAGGGTCCAAGAACCTCAGTGGAAGTCTATTTCATTGTTAAGCTTCCAACTCCAATGGGTTTACCATAAAATAGTGGTTGTAAACCGCTTTACCAAGTTCTCAATCTTCAGCATTATTCATCAACCATTAATCCTGATGAAATGGTTCAGACCTTTTTGTGGCATTTGTTCTCGATGTTTGTCTTACCTCAGGACATTGTGAGTGACTGGGGATTGCAGTTTAAAGTACGTTTATAGACCAAACTTCTGTATATTTTGAAGATTAAGCTGTGCTGCACAACTGTATATCATCCTCAAGCAGATGGTCAAGTGGAGCAGGTTAACCAGATTTTGAAACAGTATCTTCACTATTAAGCAACTGCCGTGAAGGGCACCTGGGAAAATGACCTTCCGTTGGCTCAATTTGCATATAATAAAGGCACTCATGCATCTACTGGTTTCTCTCCATATGAGGCCATATTAGGGCATAAACCATTATTTTTTATCAGGCCGTGTCTTTGCCTAGAGGTTCCAGCAGCGGCATACCATGCGCAGCACATCTGGAGCACTCAGCTCCTGGCCTGGGAGCACCTGACCTATGCCACCAGTGATTGCAAACGTTACATATACTGGAAACATCTCCCAGCCCATGACATCACAGTGGAGTCCTCCATCATGTTGGACTCATGACACCTGCAGATTCAGGTGCCCTCCTGAAAAATTGTGAGCAAGCGCTCTGGCTCATATGTTGAAGGCAGATTTGGGCTCAAGCGCATTTCAGTTGACGTTCCCGCCCACTAGAAACAGCACCCCGTTTTCCACATTTTTCGTTGTCCCTATTTAAAGGGAAGGATCCAGTGGTTCCAGAGTCAATTATGGTCAAAGTATCTGAGGATGCGGAGGTTAAGGCAATCTTTGCTTCTTAGAAATCTCTCTGTTTAGCACAGTAACTCAAGCCTGAAAGGGGCTCCCATCATATGAAAATAATTTGGTCAGCACTCATGGAGTGCTAATTGTGGTGAGTTGGTAAAGCCTTTCACGCCCTGCACCCCAATGCTCCAAATCCTCCTTCAAAGATTACAATGCTCTTGTCTATTATGCTGCAAAAGCTATAAGAACGTCAAGCTCACTCAAGTTCCCAGTGTTGGTGCTCCCCCTGTTCAAAGAGAAAAGGATAATGTAAGTCTGGGGAGCACTACATGCACCTCAACTGCGAAGAATTTCTATTATATACAAAAAAGAGCGAAAATGGTGCCATTCCTCTTGTGATCCAGAGGATTTTCCCATGTGGTGGATGAGAGGTGGGTGACAGTGTACTCCCTCAAAGTTTCCCTCTTTCTCCCTTACCTCAACACCCAAGAGTTGGTACAGTGAATCAGGGGTGTGTGGAGGTGGCATCTGTAAGAGGCCAGTGCCAATGGGAAAGTGATGGGTATCTCTTCCCTAAATGATTTTGTCCCAACAAGAGGACCATTAAGATAAATAAATTGAGGTTCAGTGAAATTGATCCACTCATAGTATGATTGAGTCTGGAACCCTGCCAAAGTGCTTCCCTTATGCCAGAAGAGGTGGGCACAACCCCAGCAGGTTTGTGGACTGTATATCCACAATACACAATGGGATCTCCCTTATGTGGTCTGGCCATGACCACATCCAATCACCTGCCAGATGAAGCATCACTGATCTGAAAGTGAAATTATGCTTGATGGAGGTATTTGGTGATAAAATTTAAAAAAGAGTCAGCTGGCTAGCATGAGATTAATCCAGCGTCAGATTAGTTGTAAAATTTGATCTGCCAGAATCATATGGGATCACAATGCCTTTGGTTCATGCAAATCATATTATTCCCCAAGCGCCCCAGCACCTAAGACAACTGTCCCTCACAAAGTATAGTTTTCAGACAATTTCCCAATTTTTGTTTAATAAATAAATTCCCGCTCAAAATTTACAGATAAAATTTTGTTATTTACCACAGCCGCCACCTATAGTCAATTGGCAGGCTGGTCTCAATTTCATTAGCCGTTTTCATGACATAGATAGTAACTACAGATAACTTTAGGCTTCTTATGTTTGGCTATTAAAATTTAAACATGATCCATTGAAATGCCCATGAATGCCTTTTTCCAATAAATCTTTTGTCTTTATGGTAAGGCTTAGGCCCCAGTATGCACTCCTTCAGATGTAAAGTCTTTCACTTTATGGCCAGAACTAGTCTATTGTCTATCATTAAGCCTCAACATACAGAATAATTTAGTTCTTTTATGCTTACCTTTACCCAAACCTTCAAAGCTGTAGTGGGCTACATCCAAGTGCATGGTAAAATATGAATCAATTTTTTAATAAATTAGTTTCCATCTCACATCCATGCTGGAGTTCTTCCTATATATCTGTTGCTCAAGTTGTACCACATCGTTTCTATCCTAACTTTCTTAGGATATCCTTTTGTAGCCTGCATAGGCACACCTCTCTGGATCCTCTGTAGCAACTATTTTATCCTTCAGTGAAGGCATGCAATAATAACCATGTTGGAGTCATTACTAAATCAGTAATGGTATGCAATTATAATCACGTTGAATTTTATTACCAAACAGCTTTTGCCCCTCCTCAGGCTACCCAGATCAGCCTTTAGTACTCCCACTCATATCTTTACGTAACTTTAGGGGCTTTAATATGCTTTAAGGATGAATATTTCCCTCATGTTGCAACAAGATCCTTGAGTCATCAAGTTGGTGGTTTGGTATACACTGGGCTTTTTACCTACCATAATTAGTAGGTTCCCACCTGAAAGCCCACTTCTAGATTTATCTAGCCAGCTTGTTAAAAACCTCATATGTAACTAATTATAGGTTCCTAGATCTATAAGCACTGCTTTAATAGTATGTTCAGGTTCTCATGTAGCTAAACTTAACTTAAAGTAGCTCCATAGGTTTTTATCTTGGTGCAAGAGAATCTGTAAGGTTATACTCTCTCAGACCTGTGGAACTCTTCAGATTTATTTAAGTATCCAAGTACTATGACATTACCCATCGTCAACAGGTGGTAGATTTTTACCTTTTACTCATATGAAGCATATTATAAAACTTTTTTTTAAATTCTATCTTTTAGCTTCAAAGAGGCTATATTTAAATATGATAGTACAATTGTGCCAAATTATACAAATAATGGTACATATATAGGTTACATAGATGGTGTAATTCTGTAGTTCAGGTTGATTATGATTTTTAAAATAATCAGATAAAGAAGTTGTTGGGATATTTGCCTACATTTCCATCCGTCTAGATTACCAGGTGTCACTAGGGGATAATTCCCCATAGTGAGTGAATTAGATATTGGTTGACCCCAATTTTAGGTTAACAATGTTTGGGGAATTTTAGGTATTTCTCTTGGTTCAGATCCAAAAGGGATTGATCCAGGTGAATGCTTAAGATTTTGTTGGGCAGAGTTGCCAATCAAAATGGGGGCATCTGATAGTTGATTGATGATTAATTATCAGGTGTACCAATTGGGATTGGTCAGTTTTCATCACTGGCCAATTGGGAATTTAAGGAGCAAGTTGTGAGGCGAGTGATGCCACCTGAAACTAGCAAATCATCAGTTGGTTTATGACCCGCCTTAATGGGTAACTTGTCCCATTACCTAAGCAGATCGCTTACTAAATATGGTTGGTTCGCTGGGATCAAGAGGAAAACGTTAGGAACATGTTTTCTGACTCTTTCCATTTTTAGGTCTTGAGGATGTCTGATGATGGAATCCTAACCAGGATGGGGAAGACAATCGCTGATGAGATGATGAAGGGTAATTCAATGGCAACAGCTGCTGTTTCATCGCTGAGGTGCCAACTGAGGGTTGGGCACCAAATTCCCTCTAGAAATTCCTTTGGGAATTTTCTTAAAAAACAATAATTAGTAAAACAATACTTTAACAGAATTCATTATTAATTCTATTCATCTACAAAAAAATTATTTCAATAGCTTTTCTTTCCCATTACTATCACTTTTAGTAACACAATTCTATGCAATTTCTCTGAGATTGACAATCAACCAGGAATATGAGCAAATTTGTCCGCAACAACACCAGTTGGGTGAAAGTGGCCAGCACAAAAGGCCTGAAGCCCTCCCAACCCGCCGGGGAAAAACGCCCTATCAGAATGTTTACACACCCTCCCACTAAAAAGGGTGAGTACAGTGCCACACCTGGAAGTTTTGCAATTTCTGCAAAAAATGGGCGCATATACCAAAATATAACACTCCCAACCCCTGTCCTCCCTTGATCACGGCCTTAGAATTATGGTCATTAATACTGCCCTCAAATCATGAAAAAAATGGGGGAGGCCTTCTCCGCAACTTTCCTGAACACCATCTTGGTAAATTATAAAAATTTACATAGAGGATGGGTGGACGTCAGGTTCATGTCCATGGAAGAAGCGGCAGAAGCAGCAAAAATTGTATTCTTCATAAAAATTAACAATGAAGACCACACCATCCGCATGGTGCACACATGATGGAACAAGGCAAATGACCTATTTATTGTATTTGACCAACTCCTGAGCACCGTGTACTGTGATATCCTCACAGATGAGCTCTGCGGGGGCCTTGAAGGTTACAGCATAATCAAACAGTTTGAATTTGAGAAATTCCCCCTCCTGCCCCATCTGTGTACAGGGAAGGCAATAGCCATTATAGAACCCAATCAGGACGTGGTAGAGGATATCACCCTCATTCCCTGCATGGCGACCATCAACCTTCCCAATAGCAGCGTATCTCTCCCCTTCCACATCACACCAGAACACACCCCACCTATCTGCGAATTCTGCTCAGCTATAGGCTACAAAGACCATGTGTGCCCTGTCAAGTGTGGGATTAGAGCACCGGAATTTTGAGAGGACAATATGGATGAAACAAGCCCAACTTTTGGCAAAATTAAGGACTCCACTTTCACCTTCTATTGGGGCAAAAGAGCTGACATCGCTTTGGTTGAGCCCATTTTGTGCAAGGACTGCCATCACGCACAGACCACCCGCAAGCAGGCCATGAGTTCCGCCAAGACCTGAACCCACACCACAATTTCCTCAGAGCAGATTCAGGTGGATGCCATGGCAGCACAGCAGAATAACCAACCAGATCCCCCACATATAACCCAATGCAACCAAAATGAGGAATTTTTTGGAAACAACCAATCAAACACCTCCAACCAAGCGGGAGCAGATCCACCTTGCACCACTGTGGATCCTCTCAGCCAATCACATGTGATAAGTGATGATATGGAAGACCATTTCAGCCAATCACAATGTGACAACACTTATGTACAAAGCCCAATCACCCCAACTCCTAGTTTCTGCCCATCAAACCCACAGGCAAGCGGCGAAAAAATTTTTGCTGATGGGGCACAAGCCAACCCACGCCAGACCCAAACTCCATGAAGTAATCCGAGCCAGAAGAAACCAAACAAAACCAGTACTAAGACCGTTGACCAACACACTGGAACCAATCTGGATAATTAGCCCCATACTCACAGTATGACCCATGACAAGGAACTGGGTGACCTCAGTGGGTTGCCCCAGCGTTCCTGATGTGTGGACTACCGCAATCAACATAGGGACGCTCAACATTGTGGGAGCCAAGTCCCCCACATCCTGGGCCAAAAAGAATGGCTTTCCAGCGCAATATCCCCATGGACATCTTGGCCATCCAAGAACCTCACTGTCCACCAGGGGAGGAGGAGTCATGGTCAACCATGCTCCTTCCGGCCAAATCCTTTTGGACATACCACTGTGGGGTGGTAATTCAAACAAATCGTGACCCTCCAGTAAATATCTGAGACACATCCTCCCACCTGGAGGGACAGCTGCTTCTAGCAGACATCGAGTGGAATGGAGAAAATTTCGCTGTGGTGTGTGTGTATGCCCCAAATGATCCAAACGACTGCCAAAAAATTTTCTCCAATATCCTCTTAATCCCTTTCCCCAAGGCAACATTTTTTGTGGGAGATTTCAACTGTTGGCTTAACACCATTACCAACCGCTGGCCCAAGTCTAAGGCTATACCCCGCGGCCACACAGAACTATGCATACTAAAGGCAACGCTGGGCCTATGTGACACCATTCCCAAACAAGCCCCCACCCTGGCCAACATGATGAGGCCCCACCACAACAATAAACAGCTGGTCTCAATTACCCAGATTGACCTGATGCTCGCCCTATAGACTTCTGGCACCAAGTATCAGATTTTACAACAGCAATTATCCCTTTCTCTGACCACCGGATGTTCTCAATAGCATTATCATCCTCAGAAAAATACAAAAAGCTACCAACCTGGCACAGAGTTCACCCGAGCACCATCCATCTTCTGGAGCTTAAACTTTGGATTGGGATGGTGCTAACAACACAGCAAGAAAGATGACCACTCAACGAGAACCCTATCACTGAGTGGGAAATATTCAAGGCTCGCACAACTAAGAAAGCCTACCACCTGAACTCCAGAAAAATAGCCGCAATGTCTGCAACAATCGACAAGGCTATCAGATAGCTTCAACACTTAGAAAACAACACACCTCACGAGGGATACATCCCCCAATGGGGCCGCCTGTGGTTCCAGCTATCCACACAGGTAAACTCCCTCTTTAGAAAATACCAGCATTACACCAAAGTATGCTACAAATCAAAATACATTTTATCTGGAGAAACTCACATGGCCCAATTTTTCCACCGTTTTAAACCACTTAACTTTGGCGACTTGCACACAGGTCTGCTGAGCAGATGACACACTGGCATCCACACCATCAGGAATATTGGCTGAATTACACCAATTTTACACTGACCTGTACACGGCGGATTTTGCATTACCTAAAGAAATTGATAAATTTATATCATCCGCTATTATTGACACTATAGCTAGTCAACCAGACCTTGTAGCACCCATCACTAAAGATGAACTATGGGAGGTAATAAGATCATCCCCGCGCAACAAGTGCCCTGGGCCTGATGGCCTACCATATGAATTTTTAAAAAATATTTTGAATATATTGCACCAATACTACTGGCAGCTATGAATAAGTGCCTGGAAGACATATCCCTACTACCTGGTGGCCAAGACGCATATGTGGTCACACTCTTCAATAAAGGAGACCAGGAAGACCTAAACAACTGGCATCCATTCACTCTCACCAATACTGACACCAAAATACTAACTAAAATCTTAGCTAAACGTCTGGGTTGCATTGCTCAGACAGCCCTCTCCCCCATCAGTTTGGCTTCATCCCAAATCGCTCAATTTGGGATAACATCCACACAATTGCCAACTTCTGCCAAGCTAACCCCACAGGCGCCCTTACTTTCCTGGACCAAAAGAAAGCATATGACCGAGTGCACTGGGGTTACCTAGAACAGTGTCTAAAGGCTTTCAACCTACCACCCCGCTTTATAAACTGGGCGCTCCTCCTAACGCGCTCATCCAAATTTGCAATCAGAGGCCCAGGTTTCCTAACTGACACCATCACCCCCCAAAGGGCCCTAAACAAGGTGATCCGCTTAGCCCCCTACTATACAATTTTACCCTTGACCCTCTCCTCCGCATTGCAAACTCAAAGCTCACTGGAATCAGGTTGGAGGGATAAATACCAACCAAAATGCTCGCCTTTGCTGATGACTGCGTTGTTGGAGTCTCAGGCAATAGGGATGCCAGGGCGATTGAGCGCATTATTCACCAGTATGAGTCAGTGAGTAACTCCATGCTAAACAAACATAAAACAGAGGTAATTGTTATGGGAAAATCTAGTTTGAACTGGGCCCCACCCTCCCACCACCACACAAACCAACCAACCACACAACAATGATCCAAGCTAGTAAAACCACTGTGTTTACCCTTTGCACACCACCCCGCCACCAACCCAGTCTGTCATCTGGGCATATGGCTCGAAGCTGGTGGATAAGCACTTGACACCATTGAAACCAACATTTTGGACAACATCACAAAAAGAATGACATGTATGCGGAGGAGTAAAGCTAATTTAACCAGAAGAGTTGTTAGCCAACTCCCTGATCTTATCAAATTTATGGTTTGCCGCCCACGCAGTTCCTTCTCCGCCAACTTTACCAACGCAGTCTACAAGCTTAATGCAGAACTGGCTATGGTCTGGTTACCGCGCACCTGTCAGACTGGAGACCATGTACGGCCCATGGAAGAAAGGCGGGATGAGGCTGCTCAATTTCACGGAAAGAGCAACGCAAATCCTAGGCTCATGGGTAGCTCTCACAACGTCACCCAACCCACCATCCCCCCACTGGGATAAGGCAGCCCAAACCAACTTCGCAAGGGCACTACATCTGAGATCCCCCTCCAACCCTGCAACTCTGATGAAATACTTTGCAACACATCAAACGCCACTGGACTACACAACACCAACCGGTATTTCAAACGCATCCTGTACAACCTAAGACAAGGGGATTGGAGCTTCTCCTATGCACAGCAATCTGAAGACTTTCACCCTCAAACTGGTTACATGCAACTCCACAGGGGACAAACAGTGTCTAACGCGCCTGCCCCACTACCACCCTTTCCTCTTTCCCGGATTAACTACTTAGACCACCAAGACATCCCATATGACTTGCGCACCCAAAAGCAGGTGTGGGACCTCATCACCTGCCCCCTCTTATCCCCACAAGTGTGCTCCACAGTGTGGTGATACATGCGCTGTACGTTTAGAACAGCTGACCATACTTTCTCAATGTTCAAGACATGCGCCATCTGCGGTGGACCCACCAGACTAGCACACCGCCTGGAAGAGTGTCCGCCATCCGCGCATATCTGGGCCAACGTGATGCACTTGTTTCAACAATCACCTACAGCCAAATTCCGACTATCCCATGATATCCTGGCACTCAAAATGGCCTCTCCTATCCCCCAGACACTAAGGGCTCTAATTGTGAGCATTGCAATATGGTCCATTCACACAATTACCCTCGATGCTTTCAACAGGATCCTCCACAATTTCAACCAAGCCATCGTCAGATTCCACAGCCATTTGGCTGACCACTTCCAAGCCTGGCTGTTTGGCTCACTCCAACACAAATGGAAGAAAATGAATGGGCAAATGGATTCCAATCTGGTTCCTTTGTTATGACATTGAAAACCTCACAGTATTCATAGGCGGTACAACCTACTAGCCCCTGAGCTGCCATGCCACTTAAGGTCTAGTCATCCACCACACGTGGCTCCTAGCCACACCCAAGTGTGCCAAGTCGTATCTTTTGAGTTCCTTTGTTTTGCACTCTCTTCCCTTTTTCTGTTACCATTTTCCTCTTCCCTACATATTGGATGTGTCTGTCCCCTGGTCAGCCATCCTCAAATAAATAAAAAAGAAATTATTTCTGTGTGCTTTAATTGAAGACCCTTTAATAGGATAAGGAGTAAGGATTGAGGATCCAGAGAAGAGAAGCTGAACTAAGACAGGAATTGCTGCTGACTGTGTGTCACCAAAGGAAAGGCTGTAAACTAGGGTCGGAGCATGCTTCATGTTAGGCGGATAATGGAATAAATCCTGAAGAGAGGACATCTAGAGTATTTTGAGGAGGAATATTAGTCAAGCGTTTGACCTAACACTAGTGATCTATTCACTACAGATAATAGTCTTCATACTATTTGTCAATTATATATATCATCAGACAACGCAAGGATTTCACATCAAACCTGTGCAGTTATCAATTTTAGGGTTAATATTTTTGAATGAGCAGCGAAGCCCCTAGATTTTTAACAATTGGTGCTCACTACAGGTTTTTGTAGTTGAGTAGGATACTAGGACCATATGTCATACAAGGACAAGTTAAGAAAACTCTGGACATAGTTGGCAACTGTCAATAAGAATGCCTTGAATTCTGCAGATCATTGATAATTTGCTGCCTAGGAGGATAGAGTTACCAAGATTGAGGAAGGAGTCAAAAATATTGCTAGTTTAAGCATTGAGTTACTAGGAAAAGTAATGTCATTGAAGAAAAAGGAAGGAGATTTAATTTGAGAAGTATTATCCTTGAAAATGGAACGTAAAGCGGATTGTGTTTGATTATGGGCAATCAGTGCAGATATAGAGCAGCAGAACTAAGCAGGTCGATGAGTTGAAGGCTCACAAATGTGAATGTGAGCCCTATGCGGCGACTGATGACAAAGAGAGGACCCTAAGAACTCCAGTTGGAAAAATGAATATTCCATGAAATATGCCGCCTGCTTTCACAGCCATTTTGGTGATGACTCCCAAAATTACTCCTCAATTTAGTTGAGTAGCCAAACCAAGAGTGGTAGCTAGAGAAACTTCAGAGAAATTTAAAACTATGCCAAAATTACCTACTTTCCATCAAGATAATTCTCCTGCATTTTTCCAATTATTCAACAAGACAATGTTTATTACATCAATTGTCAAAAGGCATTGATGGTGATAGATTGCTTGGATACCAATTGTCAGAACCTAGTGTTGCCCCATCTAGAGGGGGACAGCTGGTCATACTCAGAGGCCAAGGCGTCCAATATGAAGGAATTTGGAAGTCCCACATGCATGTCAAAGTGCAAACAATAATTTATGGCCATTTAATTTCAAAAGGACGAATCCTTAGCAAGTTTCGCCAATTGTTTCTATCAAGAATCGCATATTTTAAATTGGAGCAAAAGTGCTGGATGATTTTGATGCATGAATCACTCTGAAAGCAGCCTTCAGCTCTATTGCGATTTGCATTGAATGATGACTTCTATGTTTGCAATGGAGATTAACACCTCACTGATGGTGGAGCATTTGAAAATATTAGGAGTTACCTTTGATGCTCCAAATAGAAGTTTCAGTTAGAATCCAGTATGAAATTCAAATCCCACAAAGGGGAAAGAGGGCACTAAGGAATCCATTAATTGAACCATGCCAGGAAGTAAGCCCAAAGATTTCAAGCAGATAGATAAGAGAGAAAAGTGCTGTTTTTAGTGCGTAGAAAAAGGACACTTCACTGTGCACTGCGAGAAGTTTAAGGAACAGATCAATGTGGTCCAAGCAAAAGAGTCTAAACCTGAACAGAAGTTGGGAAAAGGGCATGCGTCCTAGATGCATAACAGTCTAGAGCTTTGGAAAAACCTGTTCTCCCAATATTCTGCAAGAAATTGACATTAGTGATCTGTTCATCAATGATGACGCGCAGGATCATCTATATCAAGTGGTCAATTTACATGTGAATGAAGTAACCAGATGTGGAGCAAAGGGGATTGACCCCAATATAATTAAGAATGTTGCTCAACCATATGCACAGCAACTGGTTGATAAGATTTAAGACATGGAAAATCTGGAAGAATTGACTGAAGTCAATTTAGATGAGGCAAACCTGTCTATCCCCCTTAGCGTGGTCATAGAATCGTTTCCTGACCTATCAGCTCAAATAATTCACACCCTTTTTCAGAAAATAATGCCGCAATACACTTATTAAATACAATTTTACAATACTCTGAAAGTACATATATAGATATACTAGTTAATTTAGTACAGGTGTGGGCAATAGTTGACAGTGGAGCACCCATCAATATTGTTTTAACCAAGCTGGTGAAGAAGATGAGGATCTCACCCAATTTAGAACATAAAGAATATGGGACATCCAGGCTGAATACCACTATCTCTTGTGGAGCGTATAGCTCTCTACCAATGCAATTTGGATCCTTAGTGGTATCCTCCCTAGCAATAGTTTTGGGCAACCAGAACTATTCTATTCTGATTGGGACAGACTTTCTACAAAAATATGGAGTTAAATGTAACTTTGAAGATAATACGTTGACCATATTGTGTCAGACAATACCATTGGACTATCAGAAAGATGGTGAAGATCCACTGACTAGGAGAAATAACTCCATCATTATGATCTACAATGATGGCTTATCCTGATTTTATACCAATTAGTTAGCCAGAAGCGATGAGAAATGCTGACAGAAATCCTAGAAAATTGAGGAATTCTGTTGAGGATTAAAAGTTTGAGAACCATACCGCTGGGATCACAGATAATAGTTGACATGGGTTGAAATTGGAGATACCTGAGCTGCTGTATGGAGAGGTCTGAAGCCCCTGGAAGAAGTCCAGAATAGAGCCTTGAGTGGCTCCTGGAATAATTATGCCAGGCCATGGAGAAATTTCAGTTCTCTTTGCAAATTTGAGTGAAAAACCAATAAAGTTTGATAAGAATCAGATTGGCACGTTTGTTCATCTAATCCTGGTAGCTGAATTGAGAAAATTCCATAATTTTGGGACCCTCAATGAAATGGTATTACTGGCCAGGGTGATTAAAAGTATCAATTTATTAACCAATCAAGAGCAACTTGCCAATCTGATGGACAGATAGCAGGAGGAGGTGCTTGAGCTATTTGACAAGTATTGGGAAGTATTCTCCCAGGACAACCACAAATTTGATATGCATGAGGAATGTGATCCACAAAATCAACACTGGGGAAAATTTGCTGATAAGAATGAGACTGGTTTGATAATTGAAGGTGGCCAAAGAGGTAGTGAAGGAAGAAATCAGTAAACTAGTAAAGCATGGGCTTCTATTTCTGCCTTCAAGACCCTGGGAGAGCCCCATCCTTATTGTGAAGAAGAAAGACAGCTCTAATCAGGTGATGATCAATTATTGGAGGCTAAATAAGATTACAAAAAAGGTTTTGTATCACTACCATGAATTGACAATGCGCTAGAATGATTAGGAGAAGCAAATTATTTCTCCACAATGGATCTAATATTGGGGTATTGGAAAATCGATAATCCAAGAGAAGACCAAGTGACTTGCATGATTATCACTGCTCAGGGGCTTTATTAACTGATAAGGATGCCCCAGGGTCTATGAAATGCGCCTGCAACGTTCCAGAGGGCCATGGATGCTATCTTAAATTACCTGAAGTTGTCATGCCTCCTGGTGTACCTGGACAATATAAATGTGTTCAATAGGACATTCACTGACCATTTACACCACTTGAAGGAAGTTTTTAAGCAACTATCTACAGCCAACCTGAAGATCAAGCCAAGTAAGTATCACTTCTTTAAGAAAGAATTGTAATATCTGGGATTCATAATCAACTCTAGTGGACTGAAGCTGCAAGCCCAGAAAATTGAAGCTATATAGTGAATGGCTGTACCATAAAGTTTCTGATATATCCAAGTGTTCCTTGGAATGGTCAGATACTATAGAAGATTTATTTGTGATTTTGCAAGAATCACCGAGCCCCTCTTCCATTTATTGAAGGATAAAAAAGGATTCATTTGGAGTGAATAGTCCCAGAGTTCTTTTTGACAAATTATGTTGGTGTCCAATAGATTCACCGATTTTAAAATATCCAAATTTTGATCAAGGATTCATAAAACAAACCAATGCTTTGTTAATGGCAATCAGCGCCATCCTGAGCCAAGTGGATGAACTTGGGGACAAACATCTGGCAGTGTATGTGAGTTGGACACTCTCAGCAGCTGATATAAATTATACTGTGACTGAGCGTGAATGCCTTGTGGTAATTTACACCTGTAAACAGTTTTGGGTGTATATCCATATAACGCACTTCAAAGTGGTGATGGACCACTCCTTGTTGAATTGGTTAAACAATTTAAGAGAACTTGAAGGACAAGTGGCCCAAAGGGCATTAAAGCCACAGGTTTATGATTATGAGATAGTCCACTGATCTTGAGCTTCTCATCAGAATGTGGATGGCTTATCAAGGTTACCAATGGTCCAAGTGGTATACCAGCAGGCAGATGAGCTATTCAAGAGAATGGTCAAAGGAGAAATTGGGAACGAGTCACAAGAAATCCAAGATGCACTTAGAAAAGCAATGGAAAACACCAAGATCATCGATGGACAAGTTTTTTAAATCAATGGGAAACGATAACTGTTCCCAAAGCTGTCAGAATGAGTGACTATTGTTCAAGCTGCTTGTAAGGTTGTCATAAATGGAGGCCTGAGGAAGACAACTAATCATATTTTCCAGTATTATTACTGGGAGTCCATCAACTATAATATAGCAGATTATCTGGCTTGTTGTGTGGAGTGCCAGCTGCACAAGCCCACAAGAACACGACTGGATACCAACTGGTCCGCCCTGGATTTTCTTGGCATATGGTGTCCATTGATGCGATGGGACCATTAACCATGAGTACTGGGGGGATCAAATACATCATAGTTACAATTGACCATTTGGTGAGATGGATCAAGAAATAAGCTAGGCAAAAGTAGATGCTACAAGCACTGCAAAGTCTTTCATGAGTCAAGTAGTATATCAACATGGATGCCTTCATGTCTTTTTAAGTGATAATGGAACAAATTTTACATCTCATGTGATCCTGCAATTAAATGAGATAATGGGGATCTGAGAAGTCATATCAGTACCTTACTGGCCAGAGATGAATGGACTGGTGGAATGGGTCAATGGGACGCTGGCCATGACGCTGAGGAAGCTGGTTGCAGGGGGAACTTCCACGTGGGGAACATATCTTAGTCAGTGATGGTCACCTACAACATAAGTCATCATAAGGCAATGGGAAACGCTATTTGAGTCACTATACAGAAGGAAGGCCACTTTGCCATCGATTTTATATTTGGTGGTGGAACTAACATCAGGGATGAGTGCTGAGCAGTACCTGAACTGATTGTCAGGTATCCTAATTGAGATGCAATTTCAAGGATTAAATATGACCTCAAAGAAAAGGATCAGAGCAAAGACAATGGATGATAAGAACTGATTGGCCTTATCAGAATCCCAAATGGGCAAAAGAGTAGCCTATTGTGATACACATGGTTTCAGGAGAATAAACAAAATAGGTGCATTGTGGTCAGGTCTGGTTGAGATAATTGCCAAGATGGTAACAGATGCCTATACCATCAAGGACCTCTTAGATGGAAGGATAGTAAATTGAGTCCATGCTAAGTACTTAAAGCGTGTATCAATGAAAATAAAATAATGAAAAAATTGTTCCCAAGGGACTGCTAAACCATTAAAATGGTTATGTCCTGAGAATTTGGTTAAGTTTGAAAAAAGGACCGCTGAACCTTGCTAGATGGTTAAGACTTAAAAAATAAAACCTCTGAACCATAGAAAACTGGTAGGTCTAAGTATACCTAGGAACCAGTTTGAGGGGATAAATAAAAAAGATGGATTGTTGAACCAAATGAAGGTCAAGTCCCATACAAAAAAGAAGAAAAATAATTAAAGTTTGATAAAAATATGACGAGAAAAAAATAAAAAAAATATTATTAAAAACACAAAAAAGATATATTTTTTAATTTTCTATTGGTTATCCTCAACTCAGAGATGGTTCCACCTATGTTGCCTCTTGAGGAAGGGATGATTGATTGCAGTAGGAGTAAACAAACCGTCAAAACCTATGTAAGATTGGATGCTAGCTTGTATAGACCTACTTGAAGCTAAGTTTGCTGAGCGGAGGCTGATCCCTGTGAAAATGCAACTAGGGGAAGAGAGATGGAAATATCAGTACTTTCCAAATGCAATACCCCAAATTGGGGAGGGAAGCAACAGAACAAGAAGAGGCAGTTGGCAGTTGACCCCAAGTAATCCTAATATGGCACCAGAGCCAGAAGATTGGTCTTGAGCTCTTGTTGACAGGTTTCATCAAGAACATTGGACATATGGGCCAGCATCAAGCAAGGGATACTAGGAGGGTTGCTAAATCATGTCCCAATCAAATTTATCAGGGGAGGATACTGATGGGATGCACCAGAAATGAGATAGTCATGCAGGAAGTGAATGGTATCATGCAGATGATGACTATGAGCTTTTTGAAGTGAAAGCAGAAGAAGCAATGGAAGCTGGGAGAGGCAGGAAGCTTCATGGCCCAACTTCAAAGAACTTTGCTTGCAAAGCAAAGAGCATATGCTGCAATGTCTCAATCTAGAATGTTTTCAAGATTGGAGGGGTTCAGAGCTATGGAAAGAGCCTCAGTTTTTCCAGTCCTCAGTTCTGCATTGGGAAGTTCATGATTTTTGCAGTTTCCAATGACCAGTTCAGTTAACAGAACAGATGGTTTGTAATATTGGCCAAGTCAGAAGAGGAACTCCAGAAGCAAGTCCAATCCAGTGAGTAACAATCATTTGAGAGCGGAGGGCATTGCTTCAGGAGGTTCAACAATAATTGTAGGAGTATCTGCAAATGGAGACAAATCCAAGAGTTTCAAAGTCTAATATAGGAATTGATGACAAAGGAAAGATTGGTCACAAGTTGTTTGAAACAATTGCTAACCTAGTTTTGTCAGGTTTGATGCTGTTTCTGGTAATTCCATGAAAGAACTGTCCATGGGCACTTGACTGGGAGTATGAGTCCTGGAAGGACCATAGAAGAGGTTTCATTGTGATGATTGACTCATCAGTTGGAAGATTTAAAGGTCTTTATTGGACAGGCTACCAAGCAGTTGTTGGTACCATGACTCCAAATTCAACTTACGAGCTGAAAGAGCAGGGGATGTCAGACTTTTATGATAGTTGACATTATACACTCTGAAAACAATTAAGCTCTAATTTTGGAAAAACTAATTCCAAAGTTAATGAGATAAGCTCTCCAGAGAAGAATTAAGGATGATATGAGCTAAGAAGCTATTACAAGAAGATAACAAGAGCAAATATGAATGAGTATTCTTAATTGTGCCACAAAATGAATATTGATGGCAGTTATCTCCTGTCAAGAACAATGAGGAAGATCAAGAAATTGAGGATGCTGGACCAAGAATACTTAATATGACAGCTAGTCATATGCCCTGATGGGGGAAAACTGGATCTCAGGATTAATATTGGCATAATTAAACCAATCAGCCTTGCACTACAGAAGGTCATGGGGACCATGCTCTGAGTAGGCAGTAGTGAGGAGGAAGAAGAAGAGAGCCACATGCCAAAGGTTGTCCCAGGCAGCATAGTGTACTGATTGACCATACTCTTCTTGAACCAAAGAAGTATTCAGATTAGGGTCTGAAGTGATATTCTCCTTCCCCAATCCTATTCTTGCTGGAAATCTAGGCAAGTGGAAAGATGTGTTAGGATTTTTGCCTATATTCCTAGCCAACTAGATCACCAGGGGTCACTAGGGGTTAATTTCCTATAGTGAAATAAATTGGATATCATTTGACCCTGATTTTGGGGTAACAATGTTTGGGGGATTTTAAATAATTTTATTGGTTTAGATTATCAGGGATTGATCTGGGTGAATGCTTAAGATCTCATTGGGCAGAGTTGCCAATGAAATGGGGCATCTGATAGTTGATTGATGATTAATTATCAAGTATACCAATTAGGATCAGTCAGGTTTCATCACTGACTGAATTGGAATTTAAAGATCAAGTTGTGAGGTGAGTGATATAATCTGCAACTAGCAAATTGATCAGTGGTTCATCATCTGCCTTAATAGGTAACAAGTTCCATTACCTAAGCAGGTTGCTTGCCAAATATGGTTGGTTTTCTGGGATTGAGAGGAAAATATTAGGGACATATTTTCTGACTTTTTCTATTTTAGGTCTCAAGGATGTCCAATAAAAGAATCCTAGCCAGGATAGGGAAGATTATAATTGATGAGATGATGAAGGGTAATTCAATGGCAACAGCTGCTGCTTCATTGCTGAGGCACCAATTGAGAGTTGGGCACCAAATTCCCACTATAAATTCCCCTAAGAATTCACTTGATAAAAAATATTGAGTAAAATGATTACTTAGCAGAATTCATTTCTAGTACCATTCATCATCAAGAAAATTATTACTGTATATTTTAATTAGAGACTCTTTATTAGGATAAAGAGTAAGGATCAAGGATCCTGCAAAGAGAAGCTGAATTGAGATGGGAATTGCTGCTAACTATGTGTCACCATAGAGAAGCCTTAAACTAAGATCTGAGTGTGGATCAAGTTAGGTGGATAAATGAATAAATCCCTATTGAGGACATTTTAAGTTTCTGAGGAGGAATACTGGTCAAGCGTTGGACCCAACATTAGTGATCTATTCAACTATAGATAATAGCCTTTATACTATTATCAAAGATATATTATTAGATAATGCAAAGGATTGCACAACATTGAACCTGTGCAGTTGAATATCCTGGGAACTATCAATTGGTGAAGAACCCATGATTTCAATATCCAGTAATCATATTTTTTTCAGCTGTGTATTGAAACTCATATCAGGCTGACCTTAGGATAATTTTACATATTCAAATTAGAATTTTTATACCTAAAACCTTCCCGATTTTGAGTATTTTGCCACCAATAGTCCTAGTAAAAGGTCATAGTTGTATCAGTTCTTGGGCTTAACTGATGTGGAAATAGTATTGGAGGAAAATTGTATACTCAAAGTATGGCCAGGAGATACCCTAGAGGTATCAATACCAGTGTCAGGCCAAGTAAAAAATCAAATAAATCATCAAATTATATCTTAGTAAAATGATATATTTTAATTCTCTTTGATCTGGTTTTTATCAGATTCAGTTATTATAAGTGTTGACAAGCTGTTAGGAAGAAAACCACCAGCTTGTATCTTTGCCAGAATTGGGTGAAGTTCCCAAATTTGTAGGTGAAAATTAGCCTGAGAAGACCATAAGAGTCATATAATCGAGATAAGCTTAGTGAGCTTTAAACAGTCAATATACTGTAAGACACTGGCTAAAAATTGGATATTTTGGCCAAACTTCTTCCCAATTATACATGCAGTATTATAATAAACAAGCAAGTGAATATCAGATTTTAACAGTTGAGTTTGAATATGTCTACCTTATAAAGGTCCAACTTGATAGAGGTGGAAGAAAAGTCTATTGGCCAAGTTGGTTTAATGACCAAATACAACCCTTGGAAAAGATTTAACTTCATATAAAGGAATTTTTTGTAAGACAACTATCAATGGGGTAAAATATGGATAGATTTTGCAATATCAACCCATCAATCGGCCTTATCCTTGACGCATCAAGTTTTGAAACGCGATCAGAAATGGCGATGGCTGTTTCTCCGGCAGCAAAACTTTAATCGAATGGAAACGAATCCTGGGGATCAACCTGGTCAAGCTTGCCATTTTGAAATGGCAGCTCGGCTTGGAGTTGGAAGGCGGGGCGGGCGTTGGAAGCCTCAAGCTTTGGATGGCCGGATGCAGAGTTCAGGGTCTGATGGGCAAACTTGAATTGAATCTCTTGGTAGTGGGCCAGCTCAGCCGGAGTGACCGATGGGCTCAGCTCATCAAGTGCCCTCTCGAAGTCGGACTTTGTCACAACCACGCTCAGCTCCTCGGGGCGCGCAACGTGGTCGAGGTAGTACGAAACTGACATGGGCGGAACGAGCTTATCTTCAACGGCATTGGCCGTGCGAGTCATGGCCTTAAGCATGGCGTCGGAACAGAGGGCGTAGAAGTCAGCGCCAGTGAAATGAAAGGGGCATAAGAGGGCAACGTCCCTGAGATCAAGCGCAGGGTCGAGGTGGAAGTTCCGAGTTAAGGCTTGGATGATGTTGAGCTGGGAGTCATGGTCCTGGGGCACGCCAAGGTACAGCATCTTGTCGAAGCGCCCAGGGCGTAGGAGAGCGGGATCCAACAGATCGGGACGATTGGTCGCACCAACCACAAACACCTCGTCAACTTTACCCATCCCATCCAACTCCGCCAGCAGTTGCGAGACGATGCGGTCCATAACCCCACCAGAATCGCCTTGCTCGCCGCGCTTAGGGGCAACCGAGTCCAACTCGTCAAAGAAGATAACGCAAGGCTTAGCATCGCGCGCCTTCTGAAACACCCGCCGCACGTTAGCCTCCGACTCGCCAATATACATGTTGAGCAGTTCCGGACCCTTGACGGAAAAGAAATTGAGGGAACACGACGTTGCCACCGCCTTGGCCAGGAGCGTCTTGCCGGTGCCAGGCGGCCCGTACAAAAGGATGCCAGAGCGCTTTTTGGCGCCGGAGGTGAACAGCTCAGGATGCTGCAATGGCAACTGGATGGTATCGAGGATGTCACTTTTACTTCGGCAAGCCCGCCGACATCCTCCCACGTGACGCTGGGGATTTTGGGAGCACCGATGTTGTCCGAGTACTGCGCGCGTGATTGTGACAGCGCGAGGTCAAAATCGGCCCCGATAAGTGCAACACCAGCACCGGCATGGCAGTCATCGAGGCGGGTGAGAGCAAACCCGCCCGCCCGTTCCACCAAATCAACAAGATCATTGGCTACCAGTGCCGCCGTCTCGGTTGCGAGAGCGTCAAGGCTGACATCGGGCGCCATAGAGACGCGTGAGGTGAGACCGGCAAGGATGGCGCGGCGGGCCCTCTCCGGAGGCGCCTCCAGCTTAATCTCATGACGGAAAACACCAAGTATCCCCGGTGGGAACTTTTCGATGGATTCGGCCATGGCCATCACCACCACGGGATGGGGCAACCGCTTAGCGTACAGGCGCGCCATGAGGGAAGAGAACATGGTGGAGAGCCACGGCTCCTGCTGTACATCGCTGGGTGAAAACTTCTTAGCGAGGGCGTCAAGGTGGGTCAAGGCAAACACACAGGGGGCGTAGGTGCCCACCCGAGTGAACCACTCACTAAACTTATCTTGAGTCTTGGCTTCGCTCTCTTCCACCAACGCGTAGCACGCCACCTCGACCAGGTGGATGCCTAGACTATCGGCCACCCGCCGCACCAGCTCGGCCTTGCCTGCTCCGCGTGGGCCATAAATTAGCACTGAGCAATGGATATCGAGGTCGGCGGCACGCGGATCCAGAACCGAGCGCACCAACGCCTGCAGTTGACGAAACGGCACGTCCTCCGCCGAGCAAGGCTTTAGGTGATAGAAGCTACGCAAGCCACGTGGGACACACGAATGCTCAACTCCAGCCTGAAGAACCTTGGTAAATGCGGGATCAATCCCCAGCCCAGTCTGGACTTGAGCAACTCCAACCTGGTCGCAGGAATGTGGGGTTCAGGGGTGGCTGCCATGTCGGAGACTTTAAAATAACATAAGTCCAGGGCAGCACGAGCGCTCAGCGAGAAGCTTGCGTCCAAATCTCCATCGCCAACAAGTCTAGGCTGAAGTTGAGCTGTGGCCTCGTCCACTACCACCGGGATCACATCCCCCACGCACACCGAACGCGAGGATCGCGTCAGATGGCGACGAAGCGCAGCGGCAATGGCCAACTGTAGTGATTTCTGATTGGAGAGAGGCGACGAGATGCGCGCCAGGGTGACCGATGAGGCAGTAGCAGGCTGCGACCTTCCAGCCACCTTCTGGATGGCCAACTCGCCCGCCAAGTGGGCCCCCAGATTAAAGTGAAGCACTGGATCCATAAGGGCAAAGGCCCGCCCACCGTGCCCAAAGCTTAAGCCTTTAGTTAAGCTTGAGAAGATCGGTACCTGGAAAGTTGACGCTGGCCGAAGCCAAAGATCTGGCACCATCGGGGTGGTTTGTTTGCGCTCCCAGCATCTTGGCCAAGACCTAAACTATCAGCTTAAAACAATCCCTGCTTACCCAATCACCGCTGACCACCTTAAGCTGTGAAAGTGCCCGCAACGGCACGAGAATAGCAGAATGGGTGTCGATCTCATCCGTTTCAAACCCCGGAAGCAGGCGCAACCAGCATTCGGTTTCTAGAACCGTGGGCTGGAAGAGAGCTCCAGACTGCGCTGGCCACGGCGCTTCAAAAAACGGCCACTGATTTTCCGCCCCCAGTTCCTGCTCTGAGGCTCGTCTGGACATGACCGTAGGGGAGGCGTTGCTACTAGGGATGCGGAGCCGCCGTGGTGCCGAGATGAACTGGATAGAGTCGACCACCATCGACAAGGTTCCTTCTGGCAGAGATGTTTCTTCAGTTGCGAAGGAAGAAGCATACGCCGATGCGGGCGAAAGTCTATCCTGGGATTTATCAGAACGAATCAAAACTAGGCAGGTTGTATGATCGACAAAGCCTGGAGGGATGGCCCGTCTGAAGGACCCTTGCCAAATGCTTTTAGAAGAGAGTGAAATATGAATGTCTTGCCCCTGAATTAGCGTGCTGAGTTTACTTTGGAGGTGCGCAACGATGCTTTTGAACTATTGCCGATTAGCTCAAACTGATCTGGATTTCAAATCTCTTTAAAGGAACCGAAAGGGATGTGCCATTTATAAACCCAGATCAAGTACCAAACCTAGCAACCAAGAAAAATCACCCGCTCACACCGTTGCTCAATAGCAAAATTGATTAGCCCTCAACCCAAATTTCTAAACAATCCGACAAAACAAAAACATGGATTTACCTTCCTCCCAAGCTTCGGTAGTGGAATCTGCCAAGCCAACCTCCAAGATGGCCTCGTTCAATAGAATCCTTTTGGCGGGCCATAACAGAACCCTCAATCCGAAACAGTTAGCTGGCCACGCGAGCCAATTAAAAATGGGCAGCTTCCCAAAGCCGAGCCAAACTTCTCTCGTAATAGCAAAGCGGGATGTAGCACTCCTTCAGATAAAAAGTGAGCTTAAACATTCAAAAACCGGCTAAATCTTTAGCTCGACCAAATAGTTTACCTCGTCTCCTAGTTTAACCACCGCATCGGTCTGTACCTTAATCTTAAGTAAAAGCCGGTTAGGGAAAGTAGTAGGATTTGAAGGGTTTTCCTCCCACGGCCCCCTCCTCCCAGCACCACGCTGCGCATAGGATGAAAATACATCCCGAATATGATACAGTTGAGCAAACACATACTGGTCATCCAAATCGGAAGCATTCAAAACATGGATCAAACTTTGACCCTTTAAAGTAGGTACCACCTTCAAATATCTCGTTCCATAGCTTTTCGCTGACACTTAATGTGTCACTATAAAATTTGGAGGGGTCGATGGAGGAGTTAAACCTGTCAGATCCTGCCTTCTCCTCCCACCCCCAGCAACGACAGATCTCATCCCCGGGTAGAGATCCAAGTGCCCAGTGTCAGTATCGGTGACAAGGCATGCATAGCAACCATACTCCTGGACCACTTGAGCCATCACCTTATCGATTGCGTTGTTCATCAGCTATGCTAACACTAGCCACCTCAACAAAATTAGGTTATCCCCGCCTCGTTCGTCAGGCGGAAGAAGCGATGGATGGCGACATTAAAAGTCACATCGATGGTGAAGTCCACCCGTCATATTTATTTAGTCATTCGTAATAACCATTTTTCGAAACTTTGACAACTCGAGATTGGAAGTCTATCATTTGGAAAAAATTATCTCGAATGTAAACCTCAAATCCGTTGAGTTGAAAACCTCTATCTAAAGGTTGGTATGACGTGATAATCGGAAGGGTGGTTAGCCGAGCGGGTAAAACTGCTTCCACCCCTAGTACAGGTTTTGAGTTCGAAACCTGTACTGGCTAGAGAAACATTCTCGGTGTGGTATATTTGTCCCAAGGTCAAAAAAATTATCTCAAATGTAAACCTCACATTCATTGAGTTAAAAACCTCTATCTAAAGGTTGGCATGATGTGATAATCAGAAGGTTGGTTAGCCAAGCGGGTGAAACTGCTTCCACCCCTAGTGTAGGTTTTGAGTTTGAAACCTGTACTGGCTAGAAAAACGTTCTTGGTGTGGTATATTTGTCCCAAGGTCAACCCACCTCAAATAAATAAAAATGATGTGATAATCATCTATATCTATAAGACTCAGTTCATCTGTTTATCTATAATTTATACAAAGTTTCAATTTTGCATCCACCTTGATATACCTATTCCAAAAATAGAGTACTCTTATAAAAAATCTTAAAATTTTCATAATTTAATTTGATATATAAGGTGAGGATACCCCAGTGGTAGAGTATGGACCCTCTACCACTGCCTCCCGAGTTCAATCCCAGTAATAGACTTTGGGTAGGGGATGATTTTGACTGTGTTGGTTTTGTGCACTAATGCCCCAAACTGAGCTAGCGAATAGCAAAGGTGGTCCATGGAGTACCTGGCCTATCATATGCTGCACGTGGAGGTTTTCTGGGTTTTATCCTCCTTTCCCATTTTCTTCACTTCCCTAATTGGTACAGTATCATCCCCAGGTTGGCCCACCTCGAATAAAATTAATTTGATATATAAATCAAGTGAAAAAACAATTAGTTTTTACTTTATTAATTTATATAAAAGATTTAGGGAAGATCATCTAGGACAGAACACCCCTTCTACTGAACTATATTTAATATATATTTTAAAGTAATGTTAAGTTGCAAGTTATTTTCTTGGGATATTAGCTGAGTTAAAGTGCAAAAAGTAAGGTGCTTATTAAGTATAGTTGAGTGTGCTAATTTAAAAAGAAAGGCATCGCTTTACACCTGCTTAAACTCTTTTCAAAATATACTAATATAAAGCTTATATATAATATATTAAAATTTTAATTAGATTAATATTTATATAGTATCATAGTAGCAACTATAATATAGTAACATTTTAGAGTTAATTTTATTCTTAATTGATTTTTGTTATATAGTATAGTCTGTAACAAAGGATAATTAAATCCCTGATATAAAGATCCGCATTCAATTAATTTAAGTGATATATACTTAACTATAACCTAAAATTATTTTCTATATATTCAGTGTGTTTTTATAGGCATTAAAGCTTACTTTATATTCATAACTCTCATATTTTATTTTAGATATCTTAAATAACTAAAAGAACTAGCACTATTTATAATAAATCTGTTAGTCTAAGTTCTTTCTAGTAAGAACCTAAGGCACTAGCAACTGGGATACTCATAAAGCAATAAAGAGGTTAGCATTTTTGCTTAATCTTTTATTATATAGTGGTAGTTACTCTTATAAAGTAACTAAGTTTTTACTAAAAGTTTATCATAATATTTTATAAGTTTGTATAATGGTATATTTTAAAATAAGCAAGTGGATGTAAGAGTAATAGCAGCATCAGAGATGATGATTGAATGACTACATAATGATTATGCTAACATTGATAGTAATAAAGGGAGGATACCCCAGTGGTAGAGTATGGACCCTCTGCCACTGCCTCCCAAGTTTGATCCTGGTAATGGACTTTGGGTAGGGGACAATTTTGACTGTGTTGGTTTTGTGTGCCAATGCCCCAAACTGAGATAGCGAATAGCAAAGGCAGTCCATGGAGTTCCTGGCCTATCATACACCACACATGGAGGTTTTCTGGGTTTTATCCTCCTTTCCCATTTTCTTCTATTCCCTAATCAGTGCAGTATTATCCTTAGGTCAGCCCACCTCGAATAAAAAACATTGATTATAATATGGGGAGGATACCCCAGTGGTAGAATAGAGGCATCTACCCCTGCCTTCCCAAGTTTGATTCTGGTACAGGAACTTTGGGTAGGGGATGACTATGACTGTGTTGGCGTTGCACACCAATGCCCCAAACCAAGATAGCAAATAGCAAAGGCAGTCCATGGAGTTCCTGGCCTATCATATTCCATGCATGGAGGTTTTCCAGGTTTTATCCTCCTTTCCTATTCATTCAATTTCCCTCAATTGGTGTGGTATTGTCCCCAGGTCATCCCACCTCAAATAAAATAAAAAAACATTGAAAGTATTATCTATAGGGTGCTAGTTAAATATATACAAGGCATGCTAAAACTTTAGTCATTTATTGAAAGGCATCATGCTGTCATGGCTCCATGATATAATTGAGAGCATAGATTGTAAGGATAAGGCTGGATGTCAGGGGGCCAAAAAGGTCAAATTACAAGGCCTTCCTGACTTAAATCATACCCTGGACCAATGCTGGGTCCAGGTAAGATATGTCCAGGTTGGTCCTGGGAATGTGCATGATGCTCAGCCTGGTATTGTAGCCAAGGGTTTAAAATGCTCCAGCTATATTCTTTATCCTGACAGTTTATTACAATTGCTTATGAAATAGGGATTTGAAACCTGTTCCATTTATAATATTACCAAATTGGGGCAAGTCTGGTTAAAATCTATAACTCAAGTTTGGTCAATTTTGAGTTACATTATCCTGGCCAATGGTAGCCTGTGCCTATAGGTTTGCTTAGGCTTAGCACCACTTCTACCAATTGACAATTCACCCTCATTGTTTAATTATGTTTCCACAAGACTAACTTTCCTTGTTGGTCAACTTCCTAATAAAACTCTTCCATTAAATTTTACATTTTTATGGTTCCTTGGGCAAATATGTGCACAGACCTACTCAATGAGGTCTCTAATAACTTTGGTCATTTCATCTTAAAGAAAATAACTATAGATTTCTGGTGCACCTCTGGGCCACCCTAGTCCCCTCCAGATTGAGGCAACCAAGCACCATGGCACCAATACCCACTTGTTTATAAAGTTCTCTTTGGAGTCCAACCAAGTTTTGTTGTTTATTTGTCATCTACTAGTATACACCATGTTGTACACCCTTGCCCTGGGTCCCTTATGCTTTGGCTCCCTCTGCGGTGCCCTGTTGCTTATCTTGCTAATGGCTAGTTCCCTGATGGTGTGTGATCATCCTGCACCACCTTGCTGGGAACAAGAGAGTTTTTAGACACTTGACACATGCTTTATAGATAACATCACCTTATCTAAGATTTATGGTTTAGGTGATAGTGTAAGAATCCAGCTGATTTCTACTCGCTGGTGCTTTATGCTGCTGGATTCCACAAAGATTTAAATAAAATTAAAAATAAAGCGCTATTAAAAAGCTGGGCTAATATGAGTTTTATTAGTAGCGTGGGAAAAGAAAGAAAACAACCCCTCAATATCCGCTGATTGTTATTTAACCTTTATTGAGGCTTGAAGAGATTTAATAATAAGTTCAAAATGGATTGTTGCAGTCCAAATAAGGAAATATGCGCATTCAGCCTATCAAAGCTTGGAATACTCACTTCACTTTGGCTGGACGACAGATGGGGAGTTAACTTTTAAAAATACATACCTATGAGATAATAATTTAATGAACTTCAGCAAATCCCCATCAGAGAAAATTATTTTACCTTGGGGGACCCCCACCACGCCTATAAAAGGGGTGGTCCCCACACCAGTACTTGAATAGACCTAGTTTTGAATGGGGAAGTACCTTCTGATGGACATTCCAGGGTCAGCCATGTGGTCAGAATAATCCAACTGCTCAATTTCATTTTTATTGCCCATGGAGTATTTGAAATCATGTTACCCTAATTTGCGGGGTTCCATCAAGGACCAGTCAGGGTCTTTTTGCTGATATAATCATTAGTATCATTTAAATCCTTTGTATTAGAATTTTAAACTTGAAAATGGCTGACATTTCCCCTTTTCAGCTGATTTTGACCTAAGAACATCCTTATTTTGCAGCTGGTAGGGCAAATGTCTGACATCACCCCCTCAAGAATGTTGGGGGAAGAATAGGGCTGTAGAAATTGGCCATGTACCCAGTTGATAGTAATACCAGTGGCTAAGGATTCTATGGAGTACTTATTGCCACTTTTGTAGGTGATGGTGAAAGAACCCTCCAAGATTGATCCAAGCTTACCACTCATAGGAGTGATGTGGTTATGGTAGTTAATAACAGGTCAGACACTTTAAATGTAGATATGGGGTTCAGATCTCATTGGCAGCCTACCCTTATTTTGTCACCATTTTCACTAAATTGGTCATAGCTTCAGATTGGAGTTGGATGATGCACTGAGACAATCTTCTCATGACTTTTTCAGGTTCCTCAACTCTAGAGGAGAATACATCTTAAGCTAAGAGGGCAGGTATTCCTGGTTTCCACCCATACAAGACACAGAATGGAGACATTTTTAAAATCTGGTGATAGCTAATCTGGTATGCCATAAGAGCACTGGGTAGGTATTGATCCCAGTGAAGAGGATCAGAGGAGGCTATTTTTTGTAGAATGGAAACCAAGGTTCCATTTGCTCTTTTCATGGTCCCATTATTGGAGAAACTATATGGAGTTGAGAAAAGTTGTTGGGCTCCCATGGATGTGGCCAGGATTTTGACTACTCTGGAGATGAAGTTCTTACCATTGTTGCAGAGTAGTACTTGGGGATAGCCATGTCGAGAGAAAATATTCTGATGTAAAAATGTGGGTGTGGCCTTGGCCAATTGGGCAGGGGGAGCCACATCTTTAACCCATTTAGTGAAGTGGTCAATGGCTATGAGGATAAATCTGTTTCCACTAGGAGTCTGAGGGAGGGGACCTACTACATCCAGACTGATGGTGTGGAGCAGTTGTTGAGGGGTAGTTAATTGATACTGGTATCTAGTCTAGATCTGGATTGCTTTTTACATGTGAGGCAGGCATTCAAAACTTCAACAATAGTTTTCATAATTCTATCCCAATACTACTGATCCTTAATCCACTCATCAGTTTTATTTGCCCCTCCATGACCTAGGGTAGAATGAGCTTTTAAGATAGCAGGTATGTGTTCCAAGGGTCAAAGGTAAGGTAGCCATTTTGTCCCCACCTGCTTATATATTTTCCCATTCTCCACTTTAGTGCTATGGGAGTGCCAAGTTAACATTTTCTGTACAGGCTCATCCTCATCCTACCAGTCATCTGGGGTCATTAAAAGGTCATGTAACCTCTATGCCTCACTATTATCTAAGTGAAGGACTGGTAGCTGAGTCAACCCATCAACATTCATGTGATGGGTTCCATCACGGTGTTCAATCTTCATGTCATAAGGCTGGAGCTTTAGAGCCCAATGAGTTAACCGGCCAGTAGGATCCTTCATGTTCTGTAACCATTTCAAAGAAGCGTGGTTGGTAATCACAGTGAAGGTAGTCCCATACAATAAAGGGCGGTAGTGCTATACAGCTAATAAAATTGCAAGGCACTCCTTCTCTGTGACTCTGTAGTTGCGTTCCGCTTTTGAAAGCATTTTACTGAAACATGATACAGGATGATCAACACCGTTTTCATCCAATTGAGCTAAGATAGCTCCAACGGCATAGTCTGAGGCTTCAGTAAACAAGATAAATGATTTATTATAATCAGGGTGCCTCAGGATAGGACATTGTTGTAAAAGCTGTTTCAACGTCTCAAAAGCGGCCTTTTGTTTGGCACCCCAATAGAAAGTGTGTTCTTAGTCAATAAACAAACGAGGGGTTTGCTGAGCTGGGCGAACTTGGGGATAAACTTTTGGTAATACCCCAGGATTCCTAGAAATACCTGAATATCTCATATATTTTTAGGGGGAAGCATTTTTATAATTGCTTCAACCTTATCTTGTATGGGTTGGATTCCCTCTTAAGAAATGGAATGGTCAAGGAATTCCAGTTTCCTCTGGAAAAAGGTATACTATGAGGGTTTTAAATTAATATTTGACTCACGTAGCCTTTTAAACACCTCCTTCAGGTGATCAAGATGTTTGTTAAAGGTTTTTGAGAACACTGTGATGTCATTGAGATAAACAATGACCCAACTTAACTTTAGGTCCTGCATAATATGGTCCATAGCACGTTGGAAAGTTGAAGGTGCATTGCATAACCCTTAAGGTAATCTATTGGGTTGAAAGAGACCCTCACTGCAAATGAGAGCATATTTCTCCTGGTCTTAGGGGGAGAGGTCCATTTGCCAATAGCCGCTAGCTAAGTCCATGGCAGAAAAGAAGTTAGAGACAAAGAGTTGGGCTAAGGCGTCATCAATGTGAGGGAGAGGATAGCTATCATTTTTCGTGAGGTTATTAAACTTGCAATAGTCCATGACTATCCAATGACCTCCGTTTTTCTTTTTTATTAGCAAGAGGGGGAGACCAAGGGCTTTGTGAAGGAACTAGCAACCCCGCGTCTAGTAACTTCTGAAGCTCTATCCTCATTTGCTTTTCTTTCACTTTTGGTTTGTGGTAAGGTTTTGACCAAATGGTCTGGGCATTACCCACATCAATGGATTGGCACCAGCCCTTCATATGGCCATAATTATCTGATTTGGAGAATATATTGCTATAGTCGTAGAGGAGGGTGTGAACTTTTTCCAGCTCATTTAGGGTCAGCTTATCCAAGATATGGATGTTGGGCAAGGTACATACCAGGGTATCTGTTGGCAGACCCATAACCATCATAGATCCAATGTATTGAATTTGTTCAATGTTCTCCACAGGGACTAACAAGCCTCTGCCAATCTCCTGGTGTTTTTTTACAACTAAGTCCTTTGAGGTGAGGTTTTTCAACAGCAAAGTAATGAGCCTCTGGTAATATGGATTAAGAACGCCAGGCAATACCTGAGGCTCCAAGGGACTAACGCCCTCAATACTAACGAGGTGCAACAAACAGTGCGTGTGATTTGAAGCATCACTTTTGTGTCAATCACTCGTTGTTCATCAGGCTTAATCAAGACCTCATCAGCAGCACAAAAAGGGATACCTTCCCTAGCATCCACTGAATAGGACAACTTCTTTGTGTTGCGCACAGAAGTAGTATAAGACAAAGGTATAGCTGAGAGAGGGTATTCAACCAGGCAGGAGTATTCATGCTTGCTGGATGCTTTATTGGATAAGAATAATGGGACCTCATAGTTGAAAAATGAGAGGTGACATAGCTTCAGGTTGATTATTCCATCATATTCAATCATAAATTGAGTGCCAATGAACTTATAATATGCGTTGTTATCTAAAGCCACATCATGGGCTGATAAAATAAGCTTCCCAACTCGAATGGGAAGGGAAGAATATGCCCCAATAACACAGGTTTATTAGGGTCAGCGCTTCCAAATTTATGCGTGTACTCCAAGTCAGGCTCTAGCTTTATCTTCTTGATAAGCTTTGTGGAGATCACGTTAACTAGGGAGCCAGTGTCTAGGAAAACCAGTATTCAGACCTTTTGAATGACCACTTCAACCTTAGTGAGCGTTCCTCCAAAGTTTAGGTGACAAAGCTAAGACATCCTTGAGCCGGAAGGTGGAGGTTAGCTTTATAGCAGTATCAGGATATTTATCCATGACGGATTTTATGGGATGAACCCACTGAAGAAGGCGTATCAAGCCAGCCAAGAAAAGGTCACCATTACTGGCGGTGTCGTTAACTTTTTAAACCTTAGTATTTGGCTGAGATATATTACCTCAGGTATGGTGGTCTCATATACTCCTCCAGTGTTCAAATGATCAGGCACTTCTACTTCTTTGGGGGCTCCCAATATGTGGTAACCAACGTAATCATAACCCCCTCAGATTCCTCCCCAAGAGTATTCTCAACAATGGGCAAGGCCGCAATGGAGGTATGGGATTTGGCCACAGAAGATTGGGTAACCTTAGGGGCTGCATTTACCATCTTGGCTGGAAGGGAAGGCACAGAGGCTTGGGTATGCTTGTGCGAGAGTATGATATTAGCTACCTTACAGGGCTTGATATCATAAGAAGGAGTGATATTCCTTTTGAGTCGCACTAAGGAAGCAGGTTTCACTGGGGGATAGGTACAGTAATGTTCACCCTCAACTGTTCTACAGGCAAAAACTCCTCAATTGTTAGAACTGAAGATTTCACCTTAGTTTCTTTTTTTGTTTCACAGCAATGGAAATCAGCAACGTCTAACAGAGCCTCCTTTATGTCACAGATGTTTTTGAAGTAACGCTTTACTGAAATAATATGCCAGGCTAGAGAGGGTTGAGAAGCCTACCCAGTTAACATAGCAGCAATATAATCATCAGAATTAACAGGTTAAACGTTGATGACCTTTGTGCAGTGAGGTAATATTGCTCTGAAAAAGCAGCAGGTGTTTCGTCCTCATACATGCTTAGGAGCATAAAGGTTGTTTATACTTGTTAAGACTCTGCTGTGAACCAAATTCAGCTAAGAGATCCTCTTTCACTTCTGCTCAGGTATGCAGATTATCCAGGTATGGGAATATCATTTATTGTGCTAAATGATTCAAGCAAGTGAGGATGTGTTTGACTTTCTGCTTGTCCAATGAGTCTTGCATTACTGATTCATAGACGTATAAGAATGAAGCTATGCTCCCTTCACTAGGGGTGAACTTGTCCTTCAGGGGAGTTTGTAAGGGCGCTGAAAAAACTCCCTAAGGCAGGAAAAGGCGCTTTATAGTTGTTTTTAGGAGCAACTATTTTTAGTGTACAGGAATCCCCTGTAGTGAGCACCATTTTGTAGGAATCCAGCTTATTGATTCTCGCTGATGCTTACACCACTGAATTCCACAAATGTTTTAATAAAATACCTCTTATTAGCACCAATAAAATCTTGTTTTTTATAAGGTTTTATTAGAAGCGTGGGGTAGTAAAAAATGATCCCTTCAATATCTGACTGATCCATATTTAAACAGTATTGAAGATTGGAGGGAATTTACTAAAAAATTTGGTACAGCTTGTTACCATCTGAATAAGGAAATATGATAAAGTAGCCTATCAAAGCTCAGAACACTTTATTAACTTAGGTTATACAATGGGTGGGGATTTAACAGCTGGCATTATGTACCTGTGTAGTAATGCTTTAATTAGCTTCAGCCAATCCCCATTAGTAGAAATTATTTTACCTTGGGGGATCCCTGCCACATCTATAAAAGGGCGTGGTCCCCATATAGATGCATGAAGGGACCTAGTTGTGGATGGAGAAGTTCCATTTGAAGGACGCCCCAGGGTCCGCTGTGTGGTCAGAGAAATCTTACTGATCAACTTAATGGTTGTTGCCTTAGTTTTTATCAAAATTGGGCTACCCTGATTTGTGGGGTTCCACTGAGAATCAACCAAGGTCTTTTGGTTGATGATACATTATTATTAAAATTGTACTTAGAATCATTGCAAAATTGTAAATGGCTGACATGTCCACTTTTCAGCTGGTTTTGACCCAAGATAATCTTTGTTTGTAGCTGAGAGGGCAAATGTCTGACAATTAAGTCACAAATACAATATAGCCATATGAGAAAAAAAAATTAATTTGATTAAAATCAAATCCGTGTTCAAGCACCATGAATCCCCATATGAGTATACATACTTTAAAACTTCTATAATGAAGTAAATTTTCACATAATTCTGCCTCTATTGTTTAATTATTTGGTGCTAATAACGCCAAATAAAGAAATACTGTCAAAGTTTGGACTTAGCCTAATTGTTGTCAACAGAGTTTAAGTGGAGATTTAGTGTACTTAGAAACAGCCATTGATAAGATTATTCAAATGCTTCAATAAGGTTGGACATGCTTAAAAGTATGAGTAAATCCCAAGTACCCAAAAACCAGACTCTACAAATTGCCTGGCAATGCAACCTGTGAATAAATAAACAACTTACTGCAAGCGGCTCAACCCTTTCCATAAATAACCTCTTATCAAGTGTGCCACTTCTGCAATATCTTGTGTTCACTATAGAGAGCACCATCAAGCAATGTGGAGAGCTCATTAAGATACTATGGAAGTATACTATGGAGAGAAATTTCATAAAATAAAGATCTGCGGGGGTATGTACAAGCTGTTTAATGATTGAAGCAGTAAGTAGCCAGTTTGATGATTGAATTTGAGAGATAGACCTATTACCAACTCAAGAAAGGAGTATAAATCTTTACTTGACTCAATTAAAGGAGAAAACGGAATTCCTAGAAGGGAAGAAAAATGATTCCATACAAGGCTACTTGTTTTTACCAAGCTGGAAAGTTATAACGACCAATTAGATCACTTGAAACAGGATGTGGACGGCATTTAAGTGAGGCGTCTTCCTCCTCCTCATACAGTTAATTAATTTGGGAGAATGCACCACCCGCATTAACACACCAAAGATAGTTTTACAACCTGTCCATAAAAAGGAATCTAAAGAGAATCCTAATTTCTTCCATACTTGAAGACTAAGTTCAATTTTGAGAAGAGATCTATAACCAAATTCCTTCAGTTATATGATTTTAGCATGGACGCAGACAGCAACAAACAGAAAGATCGCCATGTTCAGGGATTTATGAGTAGTGAAGCACAGGAAATTTTTGGAGCCACAAATTGACCGCACCACACTTTGACTGCACCACACTTTACCAAAGTCAAAGAGATTATTATTGCCATGTTCATAAGCACACATGATGTGCAAAATATAAAGCAAGAATTACCTGATATGAGAATTTTAAGTCAGAATAGATTGTTACTACACAAACTAAAATTACCTCAAGTTCTGAAATCTTTTAGCAAATTGGATTCTTGGATCTAGTCACCGCAAAGACTGTCTTAATTATTATTCTTATATTACACTCACAACTCTTGATGCACATGACCTTGGCCGTGAGAACTGCCATATTTCCTGAATGGCATTAAGGATACCTTAATTGAAGTCAGGGCCACTTACAAGTTGAAGTCAAGACATAGGAACCATGAGCAACGCAACCCTGATTGAAAGATTGTTTACATTGCTAAGAGCTGTGGGGAAAAGCTTAAAGAGAAAGCTTACCAATTAGTCAAACAGAAATAACAAATTTCGCCAAGCTCAAATGTAAAACTGTCAGCAAGAAGGGAATTTGGAGGAATTGTTCTAAGCTAAAGCAAGATAATAAGGAACAACTTAAAAAGGAGACTGCGGTAACAGTTAACTGGGTTGTACACCACAATAACGGAATTGATGACAATGAACCTGGTTTGCAAGTTAAGTCAGGATACTATGTCGTTGGAATCAAAGCAAATTGGTCGTTATCACCTACCTCAGAACTAACTAATGTATGTTTGATACCAAAGATTAGTATTTCTTGGATCAAGCTTCCAAGCCCACTCAGGTTGCATACATATATCAGATAGTGAGAATTTAATGGAAAATACATTCAAGAAAATTGTAACTAAAGACCACAACTCACACATGGTTTTCAAGGTATCTGATTTCTTGAGGAGTTAGAAGAATTCAGTCAAAGAGCAGTACAATCCTTACCATGGGCATGACATCAGCAGAAGCATCAAAAAGTGAAAGTCATCATAGTAGATAGTAAAAGTGTTAGTAGCACTGAGTACTGGAGCTCCAGTAAACTTTATGCTTTTAAGCTCATGAAGAGATTAAAATTTTTACCTGAAATTGATTATTATTTGAAGCCAAAAAAGGTGGGCTTGAGTCAACAAAAGCACAATCAAGTTCTTCATGTTACCCTTGCAATTTAGATTCATTGCCTTGTCTTCTCCAGCTGTGGTACTTGATATTGACCACTATGATTTCCTCATAGGAATGCAGTTACTAGTTGAGTTTGTAGAAATCGTCAACTTTAACCAGAATTCAGCCAGTATACTCAACTACCAGATGATACTTGGGTTCAAAGACAAAAATAAGAAGGAGTGGAAGAAGAGAGTATGTCTTGTTAAAAAAGGGTATTTTATTTTCTAAGTCAACTATACCCTTGGCAAAGGGAATGAATCAGCTACCATCAACAGTAGAAG
Organism: Massospora cicadina; assembly: GCA_022478985.1. Classification (NCBI taxonomy): domain Eukaryota; kingdom Fungi; phylum Entomophthoromycota; class Entomophthoromycetes; order Entomophthorales; family Entomophthoraceae; genus Massospora; species Massospora cicadina. The sequence continues at coordinate 78,427 of JAKSZP010018728.1, forward strand.
CAGAATCTTATTTGCTCTTGTACTCCAGCAAAGAGATAGACTTACTGCCCAGAGAACAGAAGGTTATGTTGGTCAACACCAAGGGTAATGTACCAAAACAAATGACGCTTGAGATCTACTGCCCCAAAGGGGTCAAAGGCCAGGAGCTTATAGTGATATCTGAGTTTACGATTTAAATACCAAGAAGAAGACAAAGCCCTCCTTGGGAACATTGCCACACTCTGTTTGGATTAATAAGGGTCAAATTATTGCAAAAGCAAAGATGTATCACTACATCTAATGTTGAACAGTTCGCAACATTGCTGGCATTGAAGAGACTGGGCTTCAAGAGCCAAATATACAAGAAATTTGAACTTAATGAACTCTTGGATCTATAATAAGATATTTTTAGCAGAGGACCTAATGTCTATGGCTTTTGTAAGTGAGGTGTTCACAAGATTGGCACTGGAAGTGCCATACTGTAATAAAGCCAGAGAATAAAATTGAGACTAGCCTGCAGTTGTGGTGCGTGAACACCTAGAAATCAAACCAGATTACCAGGGACCTAGCCATTTATACAACCTGATAACGGGTGGGAAAAGAAGTGATTGTGGGGCGGCAGCTGATGACCACCATTACCACCATTCTCATAGATACCAAGCCATGGCCGCCACAGTGGCAGTAGATTTTGCCGCTAATAACTCCTTTGAGCCAGCAGAGGACCTCAAAGTCTATGTGGTGCCATGGGTTGGTGAATGTGTGCCAAGGTCACAGAACCTCACCCAATGGGGAGAAATGATCTCCAACAGCAAAGGTAAATATTGACGCCAGAGGGCGTTAAAAAGTGGTGTCATCCCAAAAAGGCCTTTAACTCAATATACCATTTAGGATAGAGGGCAGCAACGTGGAGATAATGGACACTAGGAACTAGTCGTTTCAAAACCTAGTAAACATGGTAGTTGGTAGTGACAGCTTCAGAAGTAAAGTGTTTAACTGAAAAATTGGGTTTGAAAGGTGAAATTGTTTATTAAAAAGTTTTGAAAATTGACTTACAACTGTACCTATAAAGGGACGGTTGTCTTGAGTACTGGAGGCTTAGAAATTAAATGCAATCTGCGTGAGCTGAATGTAATGCAATCTCAATCATTTCCAGAAGAATAAGATTTTGAAACTAATTTGTAACAAATTAACCTTACGTTAGCCAGCTGACTCTCCCTCAAATTTGACACTAAGTTTCCTCTCTCAGCGTGATTCCTCTTGGCATATCAGCAATGCATTATACATTGGGTGACTGGTTGCATTCATGTTCAAGCCACATAGGGGATATCCTATCTGGAATTGAATGAATTTGCCACCCTCAAACTCATTGGGGCTGTACAACCCCTTCCAGAAGAAATGAAGCACCCTGGCGGGGTTTCAAACTTGATCATACCGTGACTGACTTGATTCCGCCATCCCTCAATTTATTTAAAAATTTTGCCCCTCAGCAGAACCCAAAAAAATCACTGGGGAGATATGCCAACCATTTTCCCTCTGGTGGCGGCCTCTCACCACCACCTCCACGCACCCCCCTAATCTGCTGCACCAGCTCATTGGTGGTAAAGTAATGGGGAAAGAAGATAATCTGAAGGGTATGTCATCACCTTCCTCTCTTTCACCACATGGGCCAAATCGCTATGGGTTACAAGAGGGATGGCTGCCTTCTTTACCCTCTTCTTTGTGCGGAATGAGAATCTGCATAGTTGAGGTGCAGGGGGTGCTATCCCAGACTTAAATTATCCTTCATTCTTTGAACAGTGGGAGCACAGCCACCAGGGACTTGATTGAGTGCGACATTCTTATGGCTTTCAGCAACTCAATAGCCAGAAGTGTGGCGAACTTTGGGGGGAGCGTTGGGGTGTAAAGCGTGAAAGGCCTCCACTAATTCGCCATAACTGGCACAGTACTGGGCGCTGACCCAACTGTTCTCATATTCCAGGATTTCCTCCCAGGCCACAAAATACTGAACCAGGTGTGATTTCTGTGAATCCAAGTTTGCCTCAACCTCAGCCTCCTCCAATCCATTGACAATGATATGCTCTGGTTCTATAAGGATTCTACCCTTGAATGGGATTAACTGCGAAACATGGAAAATAGGGTGCTATTTTGTATGCTGGTGTGTTAAATGAAACGTGCCATTACCCAAAACCGCCTCCACCACATGGGGACCTTCATTTGCTTGCAAATTTCTGGAGGAACCTGCATCTGCAGGTGGCGCATGTCCAACATGACGGAGGACCCCACCATGATTTCATGGAATGGAAGACATTTCCAGTATGAGAAATGTTTTTAATCACTGATGGCTTTGGTCAGATACTGTCAAGACGGAGACTGGGTGCTTCAAATGTGCTGCGCATGATTTGCCAAAACTTGAACCTCCAGGTGAAGACATGGCCAATAGAAAATAAGGAATTGTACCCCAGCTTGGCCTCATATGGAAATTCCAGTAGATGCGTAAGTACCATTATCATATGCAAATTGAGCCAATGGAAGATCATCAGCCTAGGTATCCTGTGCAGCAGTGGTGTAAAAACGAAGATAATGCTTAGGAATATGGTAACCCACTTCATCTGACCACCTGCCTAAGGATAGTAGCGGTTGAGTGGCACTATTTAATATTCAATATTTCCAGAAGTTTGGTTTAAAATTATGCTGTAAACAGTGACCCCCTAGTCACTTATGATCTCCTGGGGCAAGCTAAATATTGAAAACACATGTCATATAAAGAGCTGGGCCATCTCTTTGAAAGTGATGGTTGACAAACAAGGAATGAAGATGAAGAACTTAGTAAAGCAGTCCACGACTACCATAAATTGTGGTAAACCCATTGAAGCTGGGAAGCTTAACAATGAAATTGACATACTACAAGGTTATGGACACTCCATCCGCTGCAGGGGATGAAAAGGCCATTTTTACCTGATTTATCTGAATTAGCCCATGTGAATGGCACACAGTTCGTGATCCACACCGGAATATCCTTAGAAATGCCTGGCAAGTTATATGACCACATTTCCAGTTCCAGGCATTTCTTATTTCCTGGATGGCCCACTTCATGGGGTCATAATGAGCCAAAATAACTTCGCCACAGAGTTGGAGTGGCATCCACAGTCTCAACTGAACTTCAAAAATAACCTCTAACATTGAATAGTGGGACCACTTAAGCGTCAGAAGTGCCAGCTGTCCAACAACTCCAAACTCTCCAAGAAGGACATTTGACCTGCTAAACCCCGAGAGGCCAGAGGCATATCCAGGGCTCAACCTGCCACCAAAACTGTGGAAGGAGCAATGACAAGATCTGGGTTGGAGATATACTGTGGTTAGCTCCTGCTCATCCACCTCCGCCAGACTCAAAGCAGGATTGCACCTCAAAAAGTCTTGAAGAAAAATCAAAGCCCTTTCACAAACTTTTATTCAAAGTTAAAACTGAAGAGGTCGTGACACGTCTTGCCTGATGATGTGCCAGCTTCTTCAGCTTCTGAAAAATACATAAGGGCCTGATGATCCATCCACAATGTCACTTCATGCTGCACACCCTGCAGAAGGTACCACCAGTGGGTAAGAGTCCATGAAACAGCGGCCAATTTTGTATTGTAAATGGCCCAGTACTGTTAAATAAGCGAATTTGTATGAAAAATAAGTGGTTGGGTGTTCCAAAACATCATACACTTGCAACAATACCGCCCCAGGGTCAGATAAGGCGTAGCATGCTATGATAAATGGCTTATTGGGGTCCACGTGTTTGAGAATGGGAGCTCCAAGAACACCTCCTTGATGTTGTAATGAATGGGTTCGCGCCAATATTCCACAAGGAAATTGGGAAGTAAGAGCCTCATAGCTGACTCTACTAGAGACCAGCCTGCTGGAGCCAATTCCTAAATCCATCTGCTGAGTTTTGTCATTGCCACGCACCCTCAGATCAATGTCCACACGCTGTAGGAGGGTTCCGAGATCCACGCCAACGCCAAACCAATCTCACTAGTGGAGTTCATGTCTTTAATCTGAAAATATTATTTAAAATAAAAATATTATTTCTTATGCATGAAATTCCTTTATTTTGACTTTTGGGGGTTTCATAGAAGACTCAACTGGCCATTCAGGCCAACCTATCCCCAAATAAAAAGTACTTTGCTAAGATTGAATAAGCTTTCTCCTTCGCCAAGCTCTCATGAACTGGCAAGCACATCTCAGGCGAAGATTCCATATCCCACCAAATCATCATCCACGCTGCTCATAAGTCCAACATCATATTGACTTGGTTGTGTTTCAGCTTCAGACAGTCAAATTTCCCTTGCTCCAATTCCCTATAATTTGGGTTCCTTCCTAAGAATTAAATATTTGGATCCAGTACTGACTGATCTGAAGCAATGTATGGATCAGGTGCCACCTGATCTGTTACATCACCCCCTGTGAAACCTGGAAATCATGGACCATCCCCAGGAACTGTGTGCCATCTTCTACCATTTGCCACACTGCCTTCTCCTCCAGTTCACCTTTCCACTTTACTTGCACATGTGGCTGGCCCTTTGCCCATCTCCCAAGCTCCGGATCTGGTGCTCTTTGTTGATCTACCTGTCACTTCTGGTGGGCCATCGCCCGCTCCAAACTTCCCCATAACTTTTCCTCAGTATCCACAAGGTCACACACCATCTCATCCATCTCCTGGTACACTACATCCATGGCTCCTCTGGATGCTCTTCGTGGATCCACCTGTTGTTTCTGCCAGGCCACTGCCCGCTCTGCACTTCTCCGTTAATTTTCCTTGATATCTGCCATGGCATGCGCCATTTCATCCACTCTCAGTACACTTCATTCACAGCTCCTCCAACACTTGAGCCAACTACACCTGACACTGAACTCATGACACCTCTTTCAAACTGCAATAGAACCCTTCCTCCCCTTTCAGAACCTCCACCTCCTTCCACTCATGGCAAAACAATTCCTCCCCTTCCAGAACCTCCACCTCCTCTCAAGGCCACTCCAAGATTGACCAAGAAAAAGTTGAGTTGAGTCTAATGTAACAAATGGGTTTTCACCAATATTCCATGAGGAAATTGGGAAGTAAGAGCCTCATAGCTGAATCTACTAGGGATCAGCCTGCTGGAGCCAATCCACAAACCCATCTGCCGAGTTTCATCATTGCCACGCACCCTTGGATCACTGTCCACACGCTTTAGGAGAGTTCTGAGATCCACGCCAACGCCACACCAATATCACTAGTGGAGTTCATGTCTTTGATCTGAGATATAATTTAAAATAAAAATATTATTTCTTATGCAAGCAATTACTTTATTTGACTTTTGGGGGTTTCATAGAAGACTCAACTGGCCATTCAGGCCAACCTATCCTTAAATAAATAAATCTTTGTTAATATTGAATAAGCTTTCTCCTTCGCCAAGCTCTCATGAACTGGCAATCACATCTCGGGTGAAGATTCCATATCCCACCAAATCATCATCCACGCCACTCATAAGTCTGATATCATATCGACTTGGATGCACTTCAGCTTCAAACAGCCGAATTTCCCTTGCTCCAATTCGCTCCAATTTGGGTTCCTTCCTAGGAATTCAATATTTGGATGCAGTACTGAATTAAATGAAGCAATGTAGGGATCAGGCGCCACCCAATCCGTTACTGATGTTTTTTTAGATTCTGGCTAGATGTTTTGCTCGCTTGGTGCCAGCCCAGAATTTCAACAGTTTGGCAGGAGTGATATGCTTAGTACATCACCTTCTAGAGAAAAAGGAGGCCAAAGTTCCCCTATGTTCATAACCTCAACCCTTATTAGAGAAGGGATTTAATTTACTAACTAAATTAAATTTAAGTATAGAAGGTAAATGTTTTTTATTGGGTAAACAATTAGCACCTTAGATAGTACTAGTAAAATAAAGGATAAGAAAGTGATATAAGGAATGATTGGCATATACCATGTGGGAGGGATATAAGATAGGTGGTAGATAAGATAATATAGGGTTTTGTTCCCTACAATAAAGAATGAAAGTTTAGATAAGTAGAGAATTTTGGAAAGTCAGGAGTTAGGATACTAGGCGATAGTTGCTTAGCTTAAGGGAAAACTATCAGCTCTAATTGCCAATAACATAATGATAACTTTATAGATACTAATAGTATAAAAGGGATCAAATATTTTCACCTTCTAGACTTCAGTAATCATAAGGCTAAAGTTACTGTTTGGATTAATCCCTGAGAGTTTTAGACTTGTTCATCCTCTCAAAATATAAACAATTGTTAAGATGGTCCCTGAGAGTTTTAGGACCGTTAATCTACTCAGATTATTAAAAATTGTTGTTGGGATCACCCTGACAAATCAAAGGGAATCAAATTAAGCATTTGCTGATAATTTAATATCAGTGGGTCGCGACCCATAGTAAGAGTCTTCACCCAGTAAAGGATGATACCAACAGAACTCCCTTCAAGCCTCAGCTGGGATTAGGAGCCAAGGCATCTTTTAAATGATGGTAGTCATCAGATATCAGGTGTAGTTTAGGGTTGACAAAAATAAGTTAAGATTCTAATGCTCTTAGCTAGACAAAAACGAGGAGAGTTCCAAATGTAGTGGGAATTTTATGGGCCAAAGGTAGACAGCGCAGATACAATGGAGAGATCTGATAAAATGTCAAGTGAGTGTCTGTAACTCTCCCAACCCATAGAGGTGGTGCAGGATGCACAGCCACACCGCCAGGGAACTAGGCATCATCCAAATGGTAAACAGTGTACCGTGGAGGACGCCAGAGCAAAAGGGACCCAGGGAAAGGGCTTACAACACGGTATATAGTAGTAAAATGCAAATAAACAACAAAACTTGATTGGACACCAAGGGGGATTCCATAACCTAGTAAAGATCTGTGCAGGAGGGCTTGAATGCCTCAATCTGGAGGGGCCAGGGCTGCCAAGCGGTGCATCATATTCAGTAGATATTTTTGTAAAAATAAAACAACAAACGTTGTTGGAGACCTCCTTGAGGAGGTCCGTGCACAGATTTGCTCAAGGAACCATTTTAAAAAAACGTAAAAGTAACGGGGTATTTTTTATTAGGAACATGACCATTGATGAAATTTGGTCTCATAAAAACATATTTAGACAATAGGTGGCGAAATGTCAATTGTGGGAAATGGTGCTAAGCCTAAGCGACCCAATAGACGCACCCTACCATTGTCCAGGGTACTGTAGCTCAAGCTTGACCGAACCCAAGTTATTGATTGTAGGCAAAGCCAACCTAATCATACAGTATCAAAATTTGAACCAGTTTCAAAACCCGTTTGCTGAGAAAAAACAAATTGAATTGTTGTTATTTGGGATATTGCTGGTGCATTCTAATGCCCTTGCTGTAATTCAATGCAGCACATTGTGCAAATCCCCAGGACCATCCTGGGAATATCTTGCCTGAACCCAGCGTTGACCCAGGGTATGTTAAGGTCAGAAATGACTGCTAACTTAACTTTTTTGGCCTCCTGACGACCAGCTTTATCCTTACAGTTGGTACACTCAATCATGTCATCAAGCCATGACATTACCCTCTTATTTTTTGAGGCTCCACCCCCCTCCAGGGACTTTAGCCTGGGAAAAGTTCTTGTGGGCTGGGATCAACTTCATAGAGGAGATGGTTTGCTGAAACTTGGGTCCTGCAGCCTCAGGGAAACGCTCATGAAAAATTGATCAGATCCTGAGCATAGAGCATTCATGCAAAGTACCAAACTGTTTGCTGTGTCAAATCTCTTCCAGGATATAAGTTTGTTAAGTTTTGGTGGATTTGGTTGATTCTGCCAAACTGGTTGCACAGGGTAAAACTCACTAATCAATGGACAAGCGATATGAGGATTTCTGGTCCTTGATAATTAATAATAATTACTTAATGAGGAGATATTGCCCTAATGATACCAATATATTTAATATTAAAATAACGGCTACTTCCGTTAACTCTTCCCTACTACCCTCTTTATTCATAAAAAACCTCCTTTTTCTTCCCACGCTCAACTCTCAATCTTTAGTATTACTCACCAGTTTCTGCCCTTTGGCTTAGTAATTCTCAATTTACTACAAATTTAGGGAATTTGTTCTATCATTGATCCTTGGCGGAATTCCCCCAATTTGCCAAATAATTATTCTAATCACTTCACCTCACATTGACATATTTTATTGCTCAATCTTGAGGCACACCTCAACTCATAAATATGATCCACTAGATTGGTGACTTATTGTCCAGTCATATCAAACAATTAACATTACCCCTCTTTAATGAATGATAAGTTCCTATTACTTGTATGCCTAAAGGAGTTTTGAGTGTGCTCTGTTGATAATCCAACCAATTGCAGGTTCCTTAGTAGTGTAGGCATCGACATCAGTCTTCTTTATTATCTCAAACAGTCTGATCCATATACTGGCAAGCGTTTATTCTTCCAAACCCATGTTGGTTATGGAACAGGACATGATCTCTTACCCCAAACTGGGAGAGGCTGTTGCATCTACATTGGTCAGCTGTCTTATCCTAAATCTTTTTAGCTAAACTGGTAGAATAAGCTTCCATCTGTAGTTTTATCAGCGTGTCCATTAATTAGTCAGATAAAGCTACAGTTCTAATCCGCCAGTATCCTCCACACAGAAGTAAAGCAGAGCAGACAAAGCTGGATGTCCACCATAGAGCAATTAGAAGGGATTATTTCCTGTTGAGGAGTGTTAACTGATATTATATGTAAAGACGGCGGTGGATAAGAGAGTACTCCACTCAAAGGGGCGATCTTTTACAAGCTTGCAGAGAATATTTACCAATGTTCCGTTTACCCTTTCCACCATTCCATTGGATTCAAGGTGGTAGGGTTTAGTCAAGACCCCGCAGATTGCCATCAGTTCATTCAACTTGGAAAGGATATATGGCATGAAATTGGTTCCATTGTCTGTAAGGATTGATTGTGGACAGCTGTGTCGCTGTATAATACACTCCATGATGAACTTGGAAGATTTACATCCCCAAAATCATTGATCGCTCTTGCTTCCACCCATTTTGTCAAATGATCAATAGCTAATATTTTATACTTGGAGCAGTTTGCGCCAGTTGGCAGAGGCCTCACCACAGCCAGAGAAACAGTATGCCATGCAAAATGAGACTTAAACAGCTGGTAGGTGGTCTTCTTGTGGAATGGTTTCTCCACTTGGAATTAGTGACAACATGAAACTGCTTCAAGCACTTCATAGTGCATACTCTACCAATAGTAGCGAGGTCATAAGAACTCCAGCGCTTTCCGCAACCCTCCATGACCTACTGCTCTATGAGCATCCATGATGATTTCTGGTCTAGAAGAAGGTTTTGGGAAACTCAGCGTCAATTCTCCAATCTGCTTATATAGTTAACCATTGCACAAAAAGTTATCCCATCGCATCCCAACCAGTACTTTGATCATCTATGGTGGCTCAATTTGATATTTTCCCACAAGCATTATCTTATACATTATGTCCACCAAATCCGCCATAATGGCAACCATTGGTAATTGTGAGAGACAGTCTGCATTCTGATGTTTCCCCTGGCTGGAGTACGATCTTAAAGTCATATGCTTGTAGCTTCAGGGCCCATTGTGAAAGCCACCCTTCAGGTTCCCGCAGATTCTGCAAACACTGCAAGAATGCATAATCCGTGACCACTTTTAATTTAAAAATGTGTAGGTAGACCTGGAACTGTTTATATGCATATATTACCGCTAAGCACTCCTGCTTGGTCACAGTGTAGTTTTGTTCAGGGCCCAATAAGCTTTGGCTACAATATCAATGGGATGCTCCACACCGTCATCATCCTTTTAAAATATCATGGCCCCTACGGTGGAAAGGGAATAATCCATTTGCACAATAAATTCCTTCTTGAAATTAGGGTATTAAAAAACTGGCGCACTAGCCAGCGCAATCCATAAGACATCAAAAGCGTTCTGAAAAAGGTCAGTCCAGTCAAAGGGGGTATTTTTATTTAATATCTCGAAGAGAGGAGCCCTAATACAGCTGAAGTTAGGAATGAACCGCCAGTAGTAACCAACCATCCCCAAAAACACCTGGATATCCCGCTTATTACCTTTGTAGGTCATCTTGTATATTTCTTTCACCTTTGCTGACTGAGGACTAAGCCCTTTGGAGTCTACACAAACCCAAGGTATTCCAACTGCTCATTAAATATTTGGTACTTTTGGGGCTTGATTTTGATGTTAGCTTCAGCGAGTCAGCAGAACACTAGTTCCATGTGACTGAGATGTTCTGCAAATGTCTGTGAGAACACATTTATATCGTCAAGGTAAACTAGAATTCAAGACATCTTTAGGTCGCCCAAATTAGTGTCCATAGCCCGCTGAAATGTAGCTGGGGCATGCACAAACTTTATATCATACGTGCAGGCTGGAACAGCCCTTTTGAGGTGATTATAGTGAACTTCTCTTGTTCCACCACTGGAAACTCAATTTTACAGTGCCCCAATATCAAGCCCATTGTGGAGAAATAATTGGAACCTCCCAGACAATCTAAAGCATTGTCAATTCATGGAAGCGGGTACAAGGCTTTACTTCTTAATGCTGTTAATCTTCTTGTAGTCAATTAGTACTTGATTGGGGCCATCTTCCTTCTTGGTGATTAGCACTGGTGACGCCCATGGACTCTTTGACAGCTCTAACATCCCCTGTTCAACCAATTTATCAATCTCCTCGGATACAACTTTTTCATCCACCTTTGAGTGATAGATAGGCCATGACCAAATATGAGGGTAATCTTTTGTGTTCAACCAATGTACTTTTCCATGTGCACATCCCAAGTTGTGGTCGTCAGATGCAAAAATGCTTTGTTATGTCTGAAAAATATTCATCACCCTGTCCTTCTGATCCTCTGACAGACCAGTTAAAGAATCATGTGGAACCACAGTCATTATGCTAGCTGAGGTCTTTAAAGGTAGCCTGAGGTCTTCCCAAGTGCCAAAGTCGTGTATAGAGTGGATCTCATCAATATGTATCAGATGCAAATAAGCCACCACTTGGTGCCTTTGAACCCTCATGGACTCCTTCTGCAGGTTCACTATCAACACCTTTACTTCCCCCTGCTTTGGTAATAGAAGCCCTGGAGCCACACGGGGTTTGAGCTGTGATTGCTGGTAGGGCCCTATAATTTCCACATAGAATCCTTCAGGGATGTCTATTTTAGGCTTTATTCCTATTATGACCTGATGCCCAGAAGGTATACTTAAAGCACTAGCATCCCATAGCAGAATGTCATTGTAATAATAAATATGGTTAGGAAGGGCTTGGGTCCTCCGCTTCATCTGCCAATATTGTACAGGAATCACCCCATCGCTATATGTGAGATTAATTTGACTGGCGCGGATTTGGTCTTCCAGGAATCTAGTGGAGGTAAAATAGATGGGGATCCATTGTTCCAGAATATTAAGTGTTCCCTCCACCATGTCAATCACTGCCCTGAATCGCCACATGAATGCAGCCCCTATCAACATGGCATAGTGGTTATTGGGCAGAACCACTGATTGAGCAGATGCCCTGACAAATAAACCTCAGAGGCAATGCACTGTAAGCGCCCTCTGACACAGTGCTCTGTATCTACATGGTCCCATACACTACTCAGCGTTCCACATCGGGCTTCAATTAAAGATTAGCCATGAGTTTGGTAAATATAATACTGACAGGAACACCAGTGTATATAATTGCACAGATTTTTGTATTTTGTACGAAAATATCACAGTATGTATACTTCAAGTAATAGGAACCGTTGGTATTTATTACATGAACATCCAAGGGTTTTCAATTATCCAGAAAAGTTATACTGGCTCTGACATGAGGATACTACTGGGCAATTTTTTCCACTGTAATGGCCATGCTCACCCCTTCTAGGGCTGCAACACTGGTTAAGGGTCCAACGTCTATGGTACTATTCCACTCAAGGATTTGCCAAGCGTATGGTTTTTGCACCTCTTGGCAGAATTCTGAGTCTGCGTTATTGTGGTCTCTCCCTTGGTTGGCAGTCAAGATACCATAGGGGATTTGATAATATAATAAATCATTACGTTGGGTACCAGGACCAACAAAAAGTGACTCATGGGATTCATCAGGGACAATTATATTTGGATTAGTGGAAGCAGAGTGTCCCATCTCTACTCCGCTCAATCTTTTCCCTGTTCATTTGGGAAACTGGTACTACATGAACATTCAGTTTGCCCAGACAACTAGCTGCATAATGGCCGCTTTGGCTGCACGAGAAACAATAAAAATAAATGGCACTTGTCTCAGTATCACTCCCACAGTTCAAGGTTGAAAAATCAAAGGATGGGTTGTAATTTGGTCACGATGAACTGGTTAATATTAATGGAAATGAAAAGGATTCTCCATAGTGTTAAGTGGATGATGATCAACCAACGAATTGCACCCAAGTCGTTGTTCCATTTTTTGATGGGGACTCATTGGCAGTTGTGGGGACTTCCAATCCATATTGGGGGCGCTAAATTTGATTGATATATGGCGTAAACAATTGCCAAATTTTTTGGGCTCCACGTCAACTTAAAGAATGTGGTCTATAGCATTATACAGTTCTAAATATGGCTTGACAGCAACTTTCATCGCTATGCTCACTTCCTCATTAGATAAGATATTTTTGCCCATCAATTCATGAGCTTCCACTGTGAACCGCTCCGTGAACTCTACCAAGGACTTGTTCTTTTGAAGATTGCTTGTCAAAAACTCTTCCTTGCGCTAAGAAAATGTTTGCCACACCCCCAAACAGAAGGATCACTGTGTTCTTCACCTTTTGATACATTATGGTACTACTCTTAAGGTAACAGGTGACCTGGTCGGCGCTCTCAACATCCAGAGCAGATAACAACAGCTTATCTTTCTTCCAATTGGAAGCCCCTTCTACCACAAATTTGAACTGCTTTAAGAATCTGGTTATGTTTCCGTTGTGGTTAAAAGGGGGCAGCTTGTCAATGCAAACCCCTCCATCTTCAGCACTATTAATCCATATACACTCAGCGCAGTTTAGCTGCTCTGTAATGTCATCCAAGCGGTCAGCAAGTTGACTATCTTGTAAAACCACCAGGTGTAGTTGGTGATTTACCTTGTTGAGCTGATCCTTTATACCTTTTAAAATATTCAAGGTGGGTCAACCTTGGGACAAATATACCACACCAAGAATTTTTCTAGTCAGTAAGGGTTTGAACTCGAAACCTGCACCAGGGTGGAAGCAGTTTTACCTGCCAGGCTAACCATCCTGATCTGTTATACCTTTATTATTATGGAAAATCATTTTAAGCCTGGAGTTGTGTATCCAAGGTAAGATTCAGTTCAGAGTATTGAGACAATCAAACAAGCTGGGGTAGTACCCCATCAAGGGGAACCAGTTGCACCATTGTTTGGCAAATTTAAAAGTTTTTTAATAATTGATCAATGGGCCTCCTGTAGTGAGAACCACTGTTAACTTTTGGTAATTAGGTTGATTCTGCCAAACTGGTTGCACATGGTAGAACCCTCTGAGCAATGGACGATCAATATGAGAACAGCTGGTCCTTGATAATTAACAATAACATTTACTTAATAAGGAGCTATTGCCCCAATGATACCAATTTATTTAATATCAAAATAATGGCTACTTCCGTTAACTCTTCCCTATTACCCTCTTCCTTCATAAAATTCCTCCTTTTTTCTTACCACGATCAACCCTTAATCCTTAGTATTACTTATCAGCTTCCGCCCTTTGGCTTAGTAATTCTCAATTAACTACAATTTAATGGGAATTCGTCCTACAATTGATCCTTGGCGGAATTCCCTCAATTTGCCAAACAATTATCTTTTGATTGATTCACCTTGCATTGACATATTCTATTGCTCAAACTTGAGGCACACCTTGACTCATAAATATGATCCACTGGATAGGTGACTCATCATCCAGGCATTTCAATTTCTCAATAAAGGTACTAAGTCTTCTTTTTACTTGGCATGGGGCTACAATCTCTAACTTCCCACTCTGGCACTTCATTCAAGTGATAAGTCTCTGGAGTCTCTAGTAGGGGCCCTCAAATAATATAAGATTACTTTCATGGAAGACTGAAAAGAGCTGTAATGAGGGGGGGAGATACAACTGGTATGAGGTGTGGCCCAACTTTCTGACAACGCGGTAAGGCATAATCCTCTTCAGTCCCAGTTTTTTGCATGATTTCTTGATAAGGATATTTTTAGCATCCAGCATCACGAGATCTCCTTCCTTGTACGCAGGGCCCACCCATCTCTTCCTGTACACATTCCCTTTATAAGCTTGCATAGCTGCATCCAAGTTCATGTTCACCCCCTGGTGTACTTTCTTGATCCTTTTTGCAAAGTCCACCACTGCTTCCACCTTGGATCCATACCTGGGCTCTATGTTGAAGGCGGGGTTGAAGCCATAGTTGGTGAAGAAAAGGAAACAACCGATTGATTCAAGATGGGTGTTGTTATAGCTGAATTGGTCCATGGGGAGATGGGAAACCCAATCTGAATGGTCTGCAGCAGTGTAACACCGCAGGAACTTCTCTAAGCACTAGTTCACTCGTTCAGTCTGTCCATCTGATTGGGGGTGATAGGCAGTTAAACGGCAGGGATGGATCTGAAGATTCTTACACAACTCTTCTCAAAAGACATAAGTAAACTGGGGCCCCAATCACTAATTATCGCTTGAGGACCCCATGAAGAGCAAACATGTGAGATACAAAGAGCCTAGCCAACTCTGCCGCAGTTACTGTGGTTCTGCAAGGGATAAAGTGGGCGAACTTCATAAAATGGTCAACCACTACTATGATGGCGTCATAACCATCAGATGCAGATAACTCCATAATAAAATCCACTGATACAGAAGTTCTAGGACCTTAAGCCTTTTGAGTTATTACCAACATTCCCAATACTGACTGGCAATTCAGTTTCATTTGGTTGCAGCCCAGGCACTCCTCTTAAAAACCTGACAACCTGCGCAGCTAGTCTCTTACAATTGTAAGTGCACTAGATTATCTCTAGAGTCTTTGCCTTCCCAGGATGGCCAACGGCAGTTCCATCATGATGGTCACAGATGTGTTCCAGGATAAGTGGTCCTACAGGAACCCATAGGCACCCCTGGAACCACATCATCTCCTCCTTCACGTGGTAGCCCCTGGTAATTCCCTCCTGATTTAACTTGCTCTTGGAGAGGACCATAGTATAATTAACTGACAACGGCTAAGATAGACTACCTTTTTGAACATATCATATTTATCTTCATTTCAAGAGAAGCAAGCGCTGGCCCGTGGGCCAATGGAGAACGATTTTGTGGCAGAATCTTACCTGGTGGAATCATCAAGTGAGTATTATGCATCTCGACCTCCTTAGGATTTGGAGCCAGTGCAGGTTTTTGGCTTAAAGCATCCATTAAACCATTCGCCTTTCCTTTTGTAAACTCATAAGAAAACACAAGTTGGGCCAGGGTCTTATGCCAGCGGTTTGCTGTGGGGTCAAGACATGAGGTGTGAGGTAGTACAACAAGGCACAGTGATCTGTACAAACGCAGAATGTTTGGGATGAGCCATATTAGTGATGATGCCAATAGTAAGACCCTCAACCACTGCCAATAACCCTTTGTCCTACACGGCGTAATTTAACTCTGGTAGAGGAATTTCCCTGAAAAAGTATCCCACTGTATGCTCCACTCCATTTAAGCCCACTTGTATCAAAGTCACTGCAATTACAAAGTTGGAGGCATTGGTATCCACAATAAACCCCCTTGCAGGGTCTTCATGGTGAAGAACTGACATGGACAGCAGGGTGCACTTTACTTATTGGAAGTCATCATTTAGGGTGGAGGTCCACTGGAAGAATTTGGACCCAATTGACTTATACAAAGGCGCTTCTACCTCAGAAAGACTTGGCGTGAACTTTTTGAGGATTGTGTAAGTTCCCAAAAAGCTCCTCAATTTTTCAACTGAAGTTGAGGTGGGCCACTCACTAATCGCCTTCTCCTTTTATGGAGTGATCATGTGGCCTTGGTAAAATATGATGTTGCCCAAGGAATTATCCTGAGACTTAAAAAGCTCACACTTACTGGTTTTCAGAGTTAGGTTGGGTACTCTCACATGCTCCACCATTGCCGCAGGTGAAGATCATGGGATGCTTGATCAGGGGAGAGCCCCATAATGTCATCCATGTAGGCTACAGCACATACATCCAGAAATCCCTTTAAAGCCACATCTATATAACTTTGGAAAATAGCAGGTGCAATTATAAGCCCAAAAAGCATGATCCAAAATTGGGAGATATTCTTTCTGGTACATAATGTGGTGAGAAATTCATTCCATTTATTGATACAGATCTGATTAAACGCGCTCAAAAAAACCAAATTAAAGAGAAGGATCTAACCTTCTCCACATAGCAAGCAATTTGTGAATCCACCGGGATGTGATGCAAATCTGGTAAAGTTATGTTATTCAGGTTTTCATAGTCCACTAACAGGTGTAGAGTAACATCTGTTTTTTCCGCAAAGAGAAGTGGAGAGCATACCAGAGAGGTACGCTGAAATATGGCTCCTTGTGCTAAATTCTCATTAACCCACACGTCTAAAGCTGCCTCCTCCCATAAAGTCAAAGGGTAAATGGGAGAAGAAATGCGCACCAGATCAACAGTGAATTTGAACTCAAAATCAAACTTCAAATGAAATGGTAAAACACTGGAATAAGCTAAATTAAATGAAGACTCTAACCCCTCCAACAGAAAGGTAAGGGTACCTCCAAAGTGGGCTTCAGTAGAGGTGCAAGGCTGAGTTGTGAACCTTTGACCATTAAGATAATTTTCCCGAGTGTTGGCTTCAGACAAAGGGATTAATATTTCTTGACCATTTTTAGAGATAACGCCAAGGTATTGGCTTTTAGGTTAATTCTAACATAAAATTTTCGCCTCCACTCCATTCCAAAAAATTGGATACAAGAGATGTTTGACTTCCAGGAAGCATTCAGCCAAATGATACTTGGCAATTTGATAATCCAACAACCTTTGAATCTTCAGCATGGGAATACCCTGGGAGGCCTTTCCCCTAACCATACCACCAGGCAAGTAGTTCAATGAAAGGTAGTCAACTAAGCCCTGGTCAATAAAATTCTCAGAAGCTTCTTTATCCACCAAAAATGTTGTGCTAAATTTTCTTAAAGTGGAAGAAAGAGTAGTAGACAGCAAAATCTGGAATATTATTTATTCATCACATATAAAGCCAACGCATCACCAGAAAAACCTTCATCAGGCATAATCATTCCACAAGTGCAAGTTTTTGCAAAAAGTGTAGAGGGATAATTGGCCACTCTGACCACTGATGACTAATACCCCACCACATCCTCAGCAGTTGAATACATAACTGCATATTTTAAATTTAATATAATTTCCACCTCCTGAGTCTTGAAAATCATAGTGGGTTTAAGCTCAGGTTCTCAGGGGTGCTTAGATATAAAGAGATGGGTTCCACGCTAGAGCTGCAAGAGCTAATAATCAGCTCATTAAATTTGAATAAATTCCACTAAAAATGTATCTTTGTGTGTCAATGACCCCAATCTAAATCTGATAGCCATGTTTGTTGCTTTCTGAGGCTATCACTTCTAGGCCCCCTCTGGAAGTTTTGAATTACACTTCCAGTGGGGCAGGTTTAATCTCAAAGTTACACTGTGCGGATTCTCCAAAAAGGCAATAATTTTAAATGGAAATACAGGTCATAATTCGAACTAATCTTTATTTTCAAAAAGAGGGAATATTTATAGGCTTTTTTATGGTTTGTAACCTATCAGAGCGAATTAATCTCTTTGCAATCAAATCTTCAATCAATTGATTGGGATTATATTGATCATTGACCTTGATAGATTGCAATATATTGCTCGCTCCTTCCAATGATGTTGGGGGAATTGATGAAGTGATTTTTTTTGGAGATATGAACATTCAGTGAATTCCTGACACTTCCCCCCTCAAGATTTGATTGCGGTGGAGGATGACTTCTTAAAAACCTAGGATGAATACAATTTACCACTATACCAGTATCATTATGAACAATTGAATACTCTAATCCTTTTTGAAATATAACTCTATAGGGACCAGACCAATTACTCCCCAATTTTCCAGTTCGCCCACCAGGCCAAGAATGATAGTACATAACGTAATCCCCAATCTGGTATTCAGGTAAGACAGGTTTGTATTGATTGCTTCTTTGAGTCTCTTTTTGAGTGGTTATTTTGATTGAATTCATTGCTTGAGCCTGAAGATGGATAATCTCATCAGCCAAATTTCTCATAATTATATCAGAATTTTCTGGGATGATTTCTTCAAGGATTGTTTGAACACTAGAAGGGACTGAAGGATCTCGCTCATATATGCACTTAAATGGGGACATCTGATAATGTGGTGGTAGCTTATCCAATAAGCAAACAAGGCACTAGGCAAATAGAAATTCCACTGAGTTGGGTCAGTGAAGGCCATCTTTCTTAGAATTGAGACAAGGGTCCCATTAACTCGTTCAATGGCCCCATTTGTAGATAAATTATATGGGACAATAAATCGCTGAGTAGTGTTAAATAATTTGGATAACTCCTGTATAAGTTGCGAGGTGAAGTTAGTCCCATTATCTGACATAAGGACCTTAGGACACCCATGTTGGGAAATGATATGTTGATATAGGAATAACGCTGTAGTCTTAGCTGAAGGGGTAGCAATGGAAATGGCCTCAACCCATTTGTTTAAATGGTCAACAGCCATAATGATATACTGATGGCCATGCAATCCCTGTGGAAAAGGACCTATAACATCAATACTGACCACCTCAAATGCCTTAGTCAGGGGATTAACTTGATGTTAATATGTAGGGTTGGTAGTTCCATGACTTTTGCAGATAAGACATGAGTCAAGGGTCTTCCAAATGAACTCAGTCATGTTGTTCCAATATTTGACTTTCTTATACATAGCTCCATCTTGAATCATAACATCTTTGGTAATTGATTTTAGAAAATCTCAATCATCTTCAGTTTCTTGATCCCATAACTCAGGTTGTCCAATAAGATTGTATAAGCGTTCTTCTTTTTCTAGTTCAAGGTCAGAATAGGCAGTCGGGACAGCCCATCAGCATTTTGGTGCTGAGCCCCTGAGCGATGAACAATGGAGAAATTGTAATTTTGCAACCTTAGAGCCTAACGGGCCAACCTCCCATCAGGATCCTTCATGTTCTGCAACCATTGTAAGGAGGAATGGTCAGTAATAACAGTGAAATGGTTACCATATAAGAAGGGACAGAAGTGCTTGATTGCTAGAATTACTGCCAAACATTCCCGCTCAATGACACTATAATTTCGTTCAGCCTTTGACAAAGTTTTGCTATAGTAAGCAACAGGATGATCATTCTTCTCTTCATCACACTGAGATAAGATAGCCCCAATAGCGACATTGCTTGCATCAGTATGTAAAAAGAAAGGCTTATCAAATTGGGGATGAATTAGAACAGGTGCCTTGATCAAGGCAGTACGCAGAGAATTGAATGACTTTTCAGGAGCTGACCCGAGCCCCAAATTTGGCTGAAAAGTTTTAAGATGATCTAAAAGCTCGATAAAAGTTTTGGAAGCAGGGTAATATCGTCAAGGTATACCAGAACACAAGTAAGCTTTAGATCCCGTAGCATACTGTCCATGGCCCTTTGAAAAAGTTGCTGGGGCATTGCTTAGTCCTTGAGGCATATGAGTTGGTTCAAACAATCCTTCACTCAATATCAGGGCACAATTGACACGATCTTCTGGTGATAACTTGATTCCCCAGTATCCACTGGCTAAGTCCATGGCCGAAAATAGGTGGATCTAGCCAGCAACCTAGGAGAATCAACAATCCTATGTAAGGGATAACAATCCCATCAAGTAATAGCATTCAGTCAATGATAATCCATCATGACTCAATGAGAGCCATTTTTCTTCTTAACCAATAACAATGGGGATGCCCAAGGACTATTAGAGGGTTTCAATAATCCAGCCTCCAACAATTGATGAAACTCCTTTGTCAAGAGAGTGTCTGTAACTCTCTCGTCCCCAGCAAGGTGATGTGGGATGCAAACCCATATTTCTAGGGAACTAGCCGTTAAGAAAAAGGGAAAGAAGACACCTTGAACGGTGCCTGTGCAAAAGGTACCCCAGGCAAGGGTGTAGAGTGCAACATATAGTACCAGGTAAGTGAGGAACATAACGGCTTGAGTGGACCCCAGAGGGGAGTCCATAATCAAATGTAATTTGGTGTCAGGGGGCTTGGGTGCCTCGATCTGAAGGGGACCTGGGCGGCCCAAGGGAGCACCTGGGATTTTGGTAAATTGCAATAGAAGGTAGTGGCCCACATAGTTGGAGACCTCCCCAAAGAGGTCTGCCACCAAGTTAGCCCAAGTAACTATAAGTAAAACGTAAAAACGAGTATTTTTATTTAAGTAAGTCAACCAACGAGTAATGTTGGTCGCATAAAACATATTTAAAGTGGGTCAGGAAATTCAGGTTCTGTGGAAGTGCGCCCAAGCCTTGATGCTCCAATAAACAGATGTTTCCCTCCCTTTTT